>WOFM01001976.1:0-49228 GCA_011428145.1 Ericerus pela
TTCGCTTGAACCTTCCTCTTTTTACTTACTATATAATCTCATGTTTTGTACTATTTCATTCATTCTAATTCATTCTACTCAAGTCTAATTAACTCTTCTTAATGTTGTTATAATCTTACCTATTCTTTTAATTCTTGATGTTTATTACTATTACTCTTCTATAAAGTTTATGTCTAATACACCTTTTTAACTAACTTGAGTATTTGATTGTTCTGTTACGATGTATAACCGTCACACTATCTCAAGGCAATGATTTTATAGAAAATGAGAAAAATCTAAAATCCCAATACAAAAAACTTCGAGAATCCGTAATAGAAATCCATGCCGAATTATTAAACGTCACAAATGACATTAAAAATTTTGAAAAGATAGAAGTTGATAATTCTAAAATTTTAAAAGAAAACATTCAAGCATTAAAAGATGCCATTCAAAACCAAAATAACGAAATAATTATTGAAGCTAGAAGAGAACTCATCTTCGACACAGCTCAAACCCTTCACGCTAGTTTAGTTACTGAAAATGCTAAGCTCAGCCAACTATTCCTTTCTTGCAAAAATAACCATCTTCCAGCAGCAATCATTAACGAAACAACTTTAAAAGAAGATTTATTAAAAATCAAGAAAATCGCAGAAAAATAAAATTTTGCAGTAGTTCTAGATGAGAAATCAATCCAGTCCTATTACAGAACAAAATTAGTAAACTGCTATTTAACAGGAAACAAAATAGAGATAGAAATGAAAATTCCACTTCAGAACCTTCATGCCAAATATGAATTATACAACTTTATTCCATTAGCGTTTCGAACTCATGACAATAAAATTTGCTCTTGGGATCAAGAACCTTCGATCTTATCCAACAACAAGTTTGATGGATCAATAAGAATCATAACTGGAACAGACATTGATCTTTGTGGCAAACATAGCCTGTTATGTTTTCTCCCACAAGACCACACAACCAATAATAAAGGGAATTGTGCGAGGGCATTATTCAAAGGAATGAAATTTGAAAAAATAATAAAGAAATGCACTTTCAAATGTGAAATAAATCATGAAGAGATCGTAGTCAAACAAATAGAAATGAACCAATTTGCCATTACAAATACTAAAAATCCATTGATATCAGTTAACACTATAACAAAAACAAGTACTAGTATAACCATAAATGACTCATGGCCTGGAGCAACCCTACTAACAGTTCCTTATGTAGTAGAAATCCAACAGTTACAGAAAGAAAACAATGCAGAAACAATCATTCCGGCAGGATTCCCATGTATAGATGAACCTGAAAAGGACATTCTCATCGAACATCATCTACCGCTAGTTTCGACAAAATATCAATTTATGGAACTTGATTTTGGCCTGCATCAATCATTCAAATTTCCAAATATGTCTATCGCCTACAATAATAAATGGCATGACAACATACCTTACCTTTCACCAATAACTCCAATTCATAAACTTGAAGAAAGACTGAAATCAGCAGAACTGGAAATCCCTGATCTAGGATACCAAGACACAATAAACACGGTACATTTACTACTAATCCGTTGGTGTAGTTTATTAACACTCATAGTAGCCATATTGGTCTATGTAAATTTAAAAATAAATTGTGCTGCTATCAATGCGCCCAATCAAATAATTGATTTGGCATTGGGAGCAATACATCGTTAATGGTTCATAATTTTAAGTCCATTTTTGTAGTAAAATATAATAAATTAGCATTAAAAAGCATAATAAATTTAATTATGCCAAATTATTTCAATTAAGTCCATTTGCAAAAATAAATTTTTATGCTCAAATGACAAATTTTATATTTTTAGTCGATGATCAATTCCGCAACGTAAAATTAAGGGATATTTGTGAAAAAAATAATATTGTTTTATGACTAGAATTAAAGATATAATAGATTAAAATAGTAAACTTTCAGAAACACAAAATTTAACAAAGCAGGAGCTTCGGGCTTTCTTTTGCCCGGGGACCTTTGTTCCGTCCCGTTTTTACAGACAATTCAGTTTGTCTACAAAAACGTGTCGAACAAATTATAGACAACTATTATTCCTAATTCTTGGAATAATAGCTGTCTATATTTTACCTAGCTTCTCACAAATGGACATCACCAGATATGCTGACAATGAAGTGTCATCATATTTGGCGGATGTTCCGTATCACGCCACCTTTTTGGTTGGCCATCTTTTAATTGAAACAAAGGAAACGAAAGTAATGTCATATCTTCATTTCGAAGACATGATCATTCCTGAACTGGCAGTCAAACAGAAACGTTAAGGTCCATACTCGATGTTATAGATATCAGGTCTCACTATTATTAAGTATCAGTAATAAGTTAAAGTTTAAATGTGTTTTGTAATAACTTGAAGTTCAAATTTAATAAAAGATAAATATTCGTATTTTATCTTATTTGTTGAATTAATTTAAAAATATTGAATTACTCTCGCAACAGGTTTGTGATTATTCTTGAAAATTTTTTGAAATAAAAATAATAATACAAAAATTTCTTGCGTATAAAAAAGTAGGTTTTCTTTGTTTCCAAATCACAAATTAACATTACTTTAGGGGTCCACAGATAATATGAATATATATACAAATTATTGACCCTTCCTATAGTCTCAGAGCGGGAATCAGAGATCCAGTTGCAACCAGATTTGGTGGAATTATGTTAAAATAGTACAAAATCAACGTCTGTTTTAAAAATTGTAACTAAACATACCCACGCTCACCCATCGTCGTTTCTTCAAATATTTTAATAAGTGCATTTTCATAAATAACTTACAGAAGTTTTGGAAAAAAGCAATAGCGGCCCGAGCTAATTGTGCGCCAGTAGCTCCACCATATTTTTGCGCCCCTTATGCATTGATACCTCCTATTAAAATCTTTTTAAACCATCTCAGAAAAAATGTATAATATAATGAATCTAAACATTTTAATCCGGAAGTACCGGGTTTGAACCCCATCAGCAATTGAATTTTTTTTATTGTAAAAGCGTATTTAAAAAAATGTATTTTTAACGTTAATTATTTGCGCCATTTTGGCGCCCCTTTTCAAATGAAAGTGGTTCTAGCCACAGATACACGCTGTCGGGCCGCCTCTGGAAAAAAGTTTTCTGGTCTACCTACCCATCCTGCACTGATGTCTCGGTTAGGAATTTCATAATTATGGTAAGCCAGTATATAGCTATATAAGAGTTACATTTTGTGAAAATTTCAGTCCCATCCCTTTTGGAAATTTAGACGATACATATATACTGTATATATATATACTTTTATATACATACATACGTACAAAAACAAGTTAGGTCAGAATGGAAAAATTGTGTCATTAATTCTCTTTTGTCGTGAAACGGACAATTTTCATCGTCCCTAACCCTAACCATTTTGTGAGGTTAATACCCTGTTTGAAAGTAAACAGGATAAAAAGTTAAAAACTCGTTGCTTCGTCCCTAGCCAAGGAGGATCTTCGCCGGTAACATCATTTGATACTTGATAGCAATTATATACACCGCTGCCGGGTTAAATTAAAGTCTTGGAATCAATATCAAATGCCTTACTACGGTAATCTGCTTCCAAATCGCTTCTGCTTTTGTAAGTCCTGGACTTGGCGCTATGCATCTCATGGAGAAACTCTACCACTAGGCCTCTTGCCTTCTAAAGTCTGAGCGCTTCATATCTCACCAAGGGATTTCATCTTCCTGTGAATTCGTAATGCATTTTTTGGGTAATTTTCTTAAACGTGTTATACTCTTGAAGCGGAGAAAAAATGCCTCTATTTTTCAATACAGAATTGCTACAGCGACAGTTATTATAATATTCTAAGCATGTAATCTGAATGACGAATGCTTACACGTGTTCACTGTATTCTATAAGATTAAAAAATTGTTTGCTTTGACCCTATTTATACAAATAGGCTTGTGAAGAGGAAATTCTGTTAATTTTGACCAACATCTTGCAATAATTTACTAGGTTTGCAAGCTCAATGGGTTCTCATTAATTTTCTCCCTACCCTCAACTGAAAAACCATTTCCACTCGGTGATCTAAATAGATCAACTCATTTCTTAGTCAGCAATTTTGTGAACTTGTTGAAGCACCTTTATTCTTCAGACACGGCAAAATGCTGGTCTGTGATGTCATTTTTCGTAGTTACTCTTATTATAATAGGTATTATCCAAGCCAGTCTACATCCAATAGGCCTTTATAGGCACTTGTTTTAAGAGTTACAGATTATTAAGGTAAACGACGGATCTAGAGCAAAGCGGTGGCACGGCCAGTTACTGGGGTTGACCACTCCCCCAGGATATTCAAAAATCCTCTCCAGAAGCGAGGTTAGGATAATAAATATCTACCTCTGGGGGGATACGGGATCCTGTCATTTTTTCCCAAAATGAAAATAAGTAGAATTATTTTGTAATGTTTTTTAACAGTTCGTATTTTAGAATTTTTTCTCGCAGAGGTTCGCTAGCTTTTGGGGGACTGGGGCGCAACATGTCCTTTAACTTCGCCCTTTTCGTAAAGATTATTCAAAAAAAATTAGAGAAGAGGAGAGAATATCAAATATTTTTGTCGTTAAAGTATTATTTAATTACACTCCCACCTCCCCCATCCATTGGTATCCACCGATCAACAAAAAAACAAAAATAATGAACAAAAAATGTTGTTTTTCAAGCCAGTAGGGATTTTTGAAATTTAGATTTGGCAACCCTAATACATAAAAAATAAATAACAAAAATTTTAGGCCCGCACCGCCCGCACCAGCTAGCATGACGAATACCTGCTTTCCGTTCGGCAAAATTTTTTTACGCTAACAATGTTTGAAATACGAACGTCTAAACATTTTTCACATAAATTTTGAAAATCACTATTCCAGGAATCTCACATAGTCGAATTACACTCATTGATTTCTTGGAAACAGACCAAAAATAGTGCACTGATTTTGCAAAAAAATAAAAATAAAAAAAAATAAAAAAAGAAGGAAAAAAATACGAAAACTGCAGACGTTTGAACAAAGCTTATTATTGTGGATATAAGTATAAAAAAAATGGCTATTTCAAAATTTTTTAAATTCTTTTCACGAATAAGTACGATTTTTTACCCTTCTTTCTTCCAGTCGGCTTTCGCATGGTAACAATCTCATTCGTTCGTAATTCTAACCGGAAATAATTTCTCACACACGATTTACCGAATGTATACTTATGAATTTTTTTTTTTTGCTGGTGTACGTAGGTACGCAAAATATAATACAAACCAAAGTCGACAATATGCGAATCACAAAAAATGTTTCAAAAAAAAAAAAACGATAACCGCCGAGAAAGAGTGAGAAAGAAAATTCTTTTCCCGCGTTCACTCCATTTTTTTTTCTTTTACTTCTCTGCAATGAACTTGCAACAACGGCAATATTTTTCTCGTTTCGTATTTCCTGCACAGCCTTCCCCACCCTCGAAACATAGAGCCCCTTCTACCTGACTTACCATCGCCATCCTACCATTATTCTCTATCCCCTCAAAAAATCTACACTTCGTCGTCGTCGATATCGTTGTTATTGCTGTTGTCGTAATTATATTTTGTACATTTTTGTAGGTACCTTTTGCTTTACTAGCAATATCAAATGAATAGCGATACTCGTAACTCCATCTTTTGGGCAAAATACAGATTAATAGCTTTTAGTCCATTGAACGTACAGTCCAGCCGTCGTCATTTTTTTCCCACTTCTTCAAATTCCCCCCTCCAAATATATTTTTTGCTTTGTTTCACCGCATGCTTTCTTTTTTTATTATTTCCACAAAAATTTTTTCCCCCAATTCCCAGAAATACCAATTACGGTACAGTCATTGCGAAATTCCTGAAATAAACGCTCTAGTTTCTGTAGTTTTTGATGAAATCCATTTTGTCTCGCAGGCCGAATAGGGATGAGAATGTTTACGAAAATTGAATAATTTTATATTTTGTAAGGATTTGATGGATAGGTATTGTTTGAGCGAATATGATTGATTCGTCATTTTTTGATGTTTTTAACATTTTTACCCACCTAACAGTGGCAGATCCAGAGCGTCGATTTTTGTGGAGAGGAGGGAAATGAAAAAAAATTTTGAGAAATTTGTTTATCTTAGAAATTTCTTTTTGCATTTATCGCCCGTCATAAAGAAAAGTTTTCCGACGTTTTGTTTCCCTTAGAAAACTTTTCATTAAGTAAGGCTTTTCATTTTTTGTCTGTTTTCTCTAAATTCATCACACGCTTTGACTATACACACATAACTATGTATAGACTGAGCTTACTGCTAGTGGTGGTACAGTGCGGGTAAAAAAAACATAATAAGTATAATTGGCGGATGGTGATTTTTATTATGAACGATGTTAAAAATTGTTAATAAAAAGCAAAATCAGAAGAACCTTATTCCTCCAATGATACTTATTTGTAAGAAATATTTTACCTCCACGTTTTTATCGCTATGCTCGGTCCATAGTGTTGTATATTCATTCTTCAATCAATTGGTACTGGACACCCAATAGCTCTATCTCATCATTGTTAATAATACGTGCCATGATTACAAAATCTGTAAGTGAGCATAGGTTTACTGCACATGTGCAATAGGTATTTTTTCATCTATTTTTGAAGTCGTCACAGATTCACAAAACAACAAAATAAAAATAGACACAAAACGACCTACTGCACATTTTCAGTAAACCTATGCCCACTTACAGGTTTCAAAATGTTGACACGGATTTTTGTGTTTACCTAGGTATCCAGTACTAAATTATTAAAGAGTTTTATATTTATAGTCAAAGACCGTACCAATATGTACTAAAAAATTAATTTTTCAAAATAAACTAATGCTGGTTGTGCCATTCCCTCGTAAAATTAGGTGGGAAAACAGCTTTACTAGTGACATGTTGGTACTCAGTAGTTCACTAACTAGTTCATTTGAATTAAACAATTCAGTGACCTAAATGACTGATACCTAAACTCTCAAAGAACTAGTTTGTGACTGATTTGAATTTTTTAAATGATAGATGAGTAGGAGGAAATAATTCAACAATCTGCTATCGCTTGTAAGTGGAAATTTAATGTTGTAAGTGGGGTGGGGTCCAAATTCTGCGAAAAATTTTCCAGTGAATTGCCCCGTGCAGGCCCATAGCCAGAAGGGGGTAGGGAGCGTTGCCTTCCTGCTAAAATTTTTTTTTCTGAATTTTTAAAAAAAGGAAAGAAGCCCATTAACGATGTTTTTTAATTTTTACAAATAATAAAAATCAAAAATTACAGGTGTATTAATGGGCCAGGTTGAAATTTGTAATAAATTTTATTTTATGCAGATAAGAGTTTTCGTTGTTACTTTTCTCTTCCCCTACCAAAAAAAAAAAACCAAAACATTTTTTCAATACAATTAATATAATCCACAAAAAAAATTTTTTCCTCGCTGGTCTGCAGTTTGCCCTCCTTGGAATTTTACTCCGGTTACGGGTCTGGCTCCGTGTGTCAAATATTTTCAAAAAATTTTGGTGAAAAGAGGGAGAGTGATTGCTCTTTAGATCATCCTCGAATTTCTAACTTATCACTGAGTAAGAAAGACGGTCTTTTATTTAAAATTTTTGTTTTAATTTGTTTAAATCGGCCCTCTAGCATACCCTTTGACGTACACGGTGACAGGGGTACTCCTGAGCGAATCGCTTTTCTTTCACCTCCTAATTCATTGGTCACGAGTAACACTCAGAAATGTTTTTCCTTTCCATCGAAATCGGTAGTTCCTAATCTAGGGGGGGGGCGACATTAATTCGATGGGGCGTAAGTGATCTTTTGAAAAAATGAATTCATCGAAATGATTTAGTGTTCAAATAGTGATATCTTCAAGCGAGGAATAAATCAAAGGGATAGAGTGGCCACAACAAAATTATTGGCACAAACTATTAATGATATATTTGCCTTCCCGCCACTGTTCTTCTGAGCACAAGTTCAAGTTCAGATATTTGTTTTTTATGAAAATTTAAAAAAATATTTGGGGTATGTATCCACCCGAGCTTGGTCTCCTGACGAAACGTCATTGCCGAAGTGTAATGAAGGCTGGAAGGTTGCTAGAGCGTGAAAATGTTAATCGATGGTCAACGTATGCACCATCCATCTAAATAATAGAATAAGAACCGTTCACATGAAAAAAGTCGAAATCATTGGTTACAATCTCGTAAATTCCTCTACCAGAAAAAATTCAAACAAATTGAATAAAAAATAAACAAATAGGTACCTATTGTTTGCAAGCAAATTGGGTAAAAATGAGCCGATTTTCTATCATTTTCTGTAAATCAAACCATTCTGTCGCTTTTGCTCAGATGGGTATTGACTAATTGGCAGATTTGACGAAAGAGGGAGGAGGGGAGGAATTCCCCGAGGGCCTAGGATTTTTAAGACCCCGGCATTCCCCCCCCCCAAAAAAAAGAAAGAAAAATAAGTAGATTTTTCTTGAAAATCTATCGAAAAACCCTTTAAAAATTTTTTCACTCCCTCCGTTGGCGAAATAGGCTCTCCCAGTATTATAAAAACCCCTTTCTAAGATAAGTCCTAATTTTTTAGAGGACCCATAAATTCTTTCTCCCGGACCCGAATTTCTTATTTACGGCCCAGCTAATTAGTGACCTACATCAAAGTCATGGTGTGATCAGAATAGGATTTAATTAAAATTAATAAAAAAAAAAAAAAAAAAAATCATTCAAAAACAAAACCTTATATGTCAAAATACTTTTTACACAAATATATTAACATACCGTGCGTGGGATAAAAGTTGAAAAATCTATTTTCAACTCTGAATTTCCATAATTATTTGGACTGAGCATAGTGATCAAAATGTGAAGGCAAGATATCTCGTATAAATAAACATAATTGGAGAGATGAGGTCTTTCCAAATTTGATTTTTATCGACGATTTTTGACATTGTTCATACTTGAAAGATCTATAATAAGTGAGAAACAAAGTAATTTTAATTAAAATGAAAAATTTTTAGTATTCAATTAATAGTGAAGTTTTGACAAACTTTTCGTAGGTAATAAAAATCACCTTCCTTCAATCATACTTATTATGTTGATTTCACCTGCATTGTACGACCACCCGTAATAAGGCTCTTTATTGGCAGGTATGCGCATGTGGGGGATGAGAGATGAATCTCCATTTTGTGTTATTATATATATTATATTAATAATAAAAGATGTAAAATTCATGAAAAAACAAATAACTCAAGATGGCAGCTCATCTCTTATCACCTTCATGAGCATACTTGTTAAAGTCAAAGATTTTAAATATATAAATATCTCTGCCACGCATTAACCGCAGTAAGTGTGTATTTTCCAAAAGTGTCAAATTTTGTAATGGCTGCCATTCAAAAACCAGGAGACCGATTTCGCTCAAATTCAATACTAAACCAGTCCTTAATAGTTTCCAACTGCTATAAAAAATTTCAAGCCAAAATCTTTTAATTTACGGTAGTTATCATGATGACAACATGGTGGGTTTGCAACACTTAGAGATACCCTTCCTCCGAAACTAGCTGATTAATTTCAAAAATTTTAACACGAATGTGTAGCCCATGAAAGCTTCTAACAATATCTCAAGTTTCATTGCCTAAGAAAAAAAAATTATATATTTCCACCTTTAGCTCATTTTGGCACTTTTTGTGAGTTAGTGGAGCCTCCACTGTTTGACTTATGGCAATGAAACTTGGGGTAGTGTTAGAAGTTTTCATGAGCTACATATTTGTGTTAAAATTTTTGAAATTCATTCAATAGTTTCTAAGGACGAGGTTTTCAAAGTATTACAAATCCACCATGTAGTCATCATGATAATTCCCGTACATTTGAAAATTTTAGCTTGAAATTTTTATGACAGTTGGAGACTGTTAGGAACTGGTTTGATATTGAATTTGAGAGGAATCCGTCAACTAGTTTTTGAATGACAGCCATCACAAAATTTCACACTTTTAGAAAATACACACCACGGTTGATGCGAGGGTGAGATTTTTTCTTTTGAACTATCCAAGGTATTCAAATTAAAATAATCGAAATTACAGATATCGATAGATACCTAAGTGAAAAATTCTCATCACAATTCGTATATACAATCTGTATCTATGGCGTTGACTGTTTCCCTGTCCCGTCGGGTAGCTGACAAAATGAGAGTCATGCACTTCATTAGACTCGGATAGTCAAGAACAAGAAGCAAAAAGAAGTAGGAAAATGTCGTATTTTTCCAGCTGGTTGCAAGTATTTTAAAATTTTTCCAAGAATTTTCTTTCTGTATTGTCCGGGAAAAACTACATCTAAAGGAAAGAAAAAAAGCGAGAAAGAGAAAGAAAACTCCTAAACCAACATACACTGTGTAGTTGGTGAACCTATTACCTTCGGAATTCGACAGAAAACTGGAATATATATACATACATAAAAATAAAATTAATATATCGTCGCCTCTGTCTGAAAATATATTTTTCGGGACTGTATAATATATCGAAATAAATACCCGGAACTAAATTTTACGCTCTCTTTTTGAAATGAAAAAGAAAAACGAGTCATGTTGGCCTCTCTCTCTCTTTCCCTCTCTCTCTCTCACTCTCTCTTACTCTCTCTCTTTCAGCACTATAGCATTTTACCATAAAGAAATATCGCCACTCCAGTTCTTCGTACCGATTATCCAATGACTTTTTTTCCTTCTCGTCAATTGACGCGTTTAAATCGAATTGTTACCTATAGTTATTCACAGTATTGCTGTTCGTCAACGTATAGGCACTA
This sequence comes from Ericerus pela, assembly GCA_011428145.1. Lineage (NCBI taxonomy): Eukaryota > Metazoa > Arthropoda > Insecta > Hemiptera > Coccidae > Ericerus > Ericerus pela. The sequence continues at coordinate 10,767 of WOFM01001976.1, forward strand.
TGTACTTTTTTATTTTTTTTCTCTTTTTCTAATGTTTTTTTTTATGTTATTTTTCAATTTTCAGATAAAACGGACGAAAGAAAGAAGCGTAACTAAATATCAAAACACTTTTTGTAAAATAAAGTATTAGGTGATTGGATTTTTTTTTTCTGATTTGAAGAAGGAGGTAGAACGTATACGAAGTAGATGTACCATAAAAAAAAGTAGCTATAATTCAGCGAATCCATTGCACCCCAAAATTTTGTGTAAAACTTTTTTATATTCTCAAAGTTACATTGATTTTTTTATAAAATTTTACTGAAAAAATTTTCTGAGTAGAATATACTTGTGGAAATGACACGATAAACTTCATATTTTTGTACAGACATGAATTTAAAAAATGCCGTGCATGTTTTCTCCTTGAAGTTATACATTTTTAAATTCAAAAATATTTTCCTCAGGAAAAATAATTATCGAATAAAAATTAACTTATTATCTTATTTTAGACAAAATAATTTTTTTATACAAGGTCAAGTTTTTTCGCTTTATCTCGGATCTGGAAACGAAAGTTCAAGCCCGAACTCCAGCTTCGAGTATATGTAATCCAGCTAGAGACGAATGTTCGCTTTCATAAACAGAGCAATATGTCTCAAAGTTTCTGGTTCTTTAATTTTGAACGATATTTTTCTGATTTCACCAGAAAAATTATCATCGAATATACAAATATTCATTCAAATGATGTGGAATTTCAAGTAACTGTTCGTGTAATGATATTACAATAGCCTACATGAATAAAAATAACCTATTTCAGATTTCTTTTGACTGAGGCTGTTCTTCGAATTTTGTTTGAAGAGCCAAAAACTGAAAGACTTTGCCAAATAAAAACATAAATTATTATTCTTAACTGTATAATTTCTGACAATTGTCATTTGGTTCGAGCAGTCAGGAGAATCCGTGATTATACGCACCCTTCAACACATCACAATAACGGATGTATTTTCTATTGCATAAAAATTAGAAACAAAAGTTTCGGACCGCAATTATTTGAAAAAAATTATTTTTCAAATAAAAACTGAAGTGATAGAAAAAAAATTATAACATAAACTACCCTTATGTAGTTTTGTTCAATGCTTTAATTTGGTACTTTTCAAAAACTGATTTCTCAACGAGCTTTGGCATTGTAAAATATTCCTAGCAAAAAACAAGACAAACTAAAAATAATCTCATAAATAATTAATATTCTTAGCGATTTTTTGAAAAGTTTCTATTCTCCAAATTTTAATTCAGTTACATTTTATATTAAGTATTACAAGGATCTTCGGTGGCATCGCATCTATTACAGAAATACTGTTGAAAGAATTCATTTATAATGGAACTTCTTCGTACGATCTCAGTTTTTTTCCTTTTCAAACAGACTTTTTCTGATTTCAAATTTTTGTTTGAATTGTGAATCTCCTCGTTCTTTCCTTTGTTGCATTTTGTTTAATATTTTGCAACAAAACTCCAGAAAAAAATGTTACGTACTTCTTTCTGATTATTTCTAACAATTTCACAATAATTATTTTATAAATTTTAATAGTATGAGTATATATAACTAATAAATATGAGAAGAATGAAAAATTTTTAATTTAATTTAAATTCTCGAAATTATTTCATGAAGGACATTTTACTTATATTAATTAAGCTGCGATTAGAAACATAGAAAACTGTTTATCACTCAATTTAGACTGCCTCTTGCGTCATATTTAGAAAAATGAAAATCGAGAAAAATATGTGTAGTAAACAAGGAAGAAGGGAGTAAATCTGATGAACTGAAAAGTTGAATCCATGCATGCAATGGTTTTATTTGTATCAGTGTTTGGTGTCTTTTTTCAATTTTGCGACTTGCCGACTTTGCGTTCATTATGAAATTCAGCTTTGAGCTTTCGCTTTAGCGTCTCTATGTCTTCAGCTCAAGTATGAAAAATTCTCTTCTAGAATTTTCTATTTAGTCCTGCCTTATTTTGTGAGTGAATGCTTAAAATCAATCATTATTGATTGCTCGGTTAATTTGCTGCTTTTTTCTTCTTTTCGCTATATTATGACTGATTTGTTTTCGAGTTTTGCTTCTTAAATTTTGGCGAGCAAAAATGACTGATGAAAATAAACAACCGAATTTCCAGTTAGAAACGGGAAGGCTTTTAGCGAGAAGAAACGATAAGTGGTGTAAGTAAATGACCTTATTCCTTTTTTCAAACCAATCTCTCACCTTTTCATTCTAATTTTCACGTATTCTCAGATCCTGCTGAAATTATCCATAAAAGATTCAATGATGATCGTAAACTCGATGAATACTACGTTCATTACGAAGGCTGCGACAGGCGACTAGATCAGTGGTTACCTTTGAATCAGTAATTATTTTCTAATTTTATGCCAATGTTTTACTAATTTTAAATATTTAAAGTGTCTAAATTATGATTCTCTCTCTAGGATTAAAGATATTGCTGAAGATGTCAACAATGGTGACAATGCGAAGCCTAAAGAAGCATCATCTAACAATGATGTATCTACTGATAATGTTTGCATTAATAACAATAACGAAAATTCACTCAGGAAGATAACTCGTAATCAGAAACGACGACATGATGAAATTAATCATGTGCAGAAAGTGAGCATTCAGCTCTTGTTCATTAAGTTTTCCGTTCATATTGGTGTTGATAATTGCTAATTTATGTGTAGTCTTTCTCTGAAATGGACCCTGAAACAGCTGCTTTAGAAAGAGAACATGAAGCCCTTACCCGAGTCAAATACATCACAAAAATTCAAATTGGAGCTTACGAAATTGATACCTGGTACTTCAGTCCGTTCCCCGCAGATTATGGAAAAGAGCCCAAATTATGGATTTGTGAATATTGTTTGAGATATATGCGCTTTGAAATGTCGTATGCCATTCATAGAGTAAATTATATAATTATGTACTGAATTTGTTTGCATACTTAATGCTCATGAAAATTAATAATTTCATGTGTTAGCTAGGCCGAATGTAAATGTCGACAACCACCTGGAAAAGAAATTTATCGATGTGGAGCATTTTCAATTTGGGAAATGGATGGGAACGTTCACAAGGTTTATTGCCAGAATTTGTGTTTAATGGCCAAATTATTTCTTGATCATAAAACATTATTTTTTGATGTTGGTCCCTTCATGTTTTACGTAATGTGCCAAGTTGATCAAAATGGAGCTCACATTATCGGATATTTTTCAAAGGTATTGTATTCTGACTTAATTATTCGTTTTCTTTGTTTAAATCGGAGATTGTTGTAAAATTCGTAATTGAAACTCGAAATAAATAAGATCCCTTTCTAAAACTAATAATAATCATTACTGAAACTTGACTGATTTCGATTAAAGTATTGAGACTGAGGAAATCGTACAGGTGAATTACAGTTTTGGATGGAAAAATCTGATTCATCTATCATATTCTCAAAGTTGCGTCTGGAGTTTATTATTGCACATTCAATAGAGGGTTGCTCATTAACTTTTACTAATAATTGGAAAACCAGTAGAATCCGCCGTAATAAACAAAAACTATTATCTGTAGTTGGGTCATAATATGACTAAATATCGGGCTACTGTATCGATTTTCTGTAATTTAAGGAGTAGGATAAAAATTTCTGAATGTTTTAAATTTAATTTAAATTAAATTTTTATTAACGTATAATTTCGAAAAATTAAAAGTGTCTTTACCTTTTGGTTATGGAAAGTTGGATAAGGGTCTATTCTAGAAATTTTCCCAAAATTCGAATCCATTGTCTCAAGAAACATTTTAACGTTCAAAATATGTAGATTAAGAAATGCTGAATACATGCAATATGGGACGTTAAGTATGAAAATTGGTTCATTGGTTTTGTGGTTTTGGAATAAACTAATTTCCAAAACTTTTTTTCTTTTCTTTTTTGTGCGTCAATTTCTTAATAAAAACGAGAACTTTATTCGTTTGTATATTAAGTTAAAATTGTTCAATCATCAGAATGTGTTCTCATTATTTTGTTATTATGAATTTAAGTGAAATATTTTTGAAGCCATGTAATGACTGTAAATTGAGTGATCGTTGAAAATTTTCCTGTTCTCGATTATTCTGCATTTGATTGGTTAACTTGGTCGCGGATTTTTTTTTTTCCACTGTAAAATTCTTTACCGATAGCCGCTAAAATTTTGACTTTGTTTTTAATTAAGTCTCAATTTCTAACTTCACTTCTACTTTGAAACTTCTATTTTTTTTATTTCTAGGAAAAATACTCATCAGAAGGAAATAACGTTGCCTGTATTTTAACATTACCGCCCTATCAACGAAAAGGTTACGGAAAGTTGCTTATAGCTTTCAGTTACGAATTGAGCAAGTTAGAAGGAATGATCGCGAGTCCAGAGAAGCCATTATCCGATTTAGGATTGCTATCATACAGGTCATACTGGTCTTGGGTTCTACTCCAACAATTGAACTCGTCGTATAAACCTCTTTCAGTCAAAGAGTTGAGGTAAGTTGTGGATAAGAAAGCTTACTACATACAAACAATTTCTGGTCAAGTATTTTATTTTAATGGCCAATTATTGGTTTTAGCTACAGAACAAGTATTACCGAAACGGATATCATCAACACTTTACAGTCGATGAACCTATTGAAATACTGGAAAGGTAATCATGTAATCAGCGTCACAGCAAAAGCTTTGCACGATTTGTCGAAACAATACAAAAGACCGCGATACTACATTGATCGATCAGCTATTAGATGGGCACCACCATACAAAAAGAATGGCAAAAGTCTCGTAAAAAATTCTTAAAACTCTCACTGAAGAAAAGGAGTCTCGATATTAGACTGCAGCCTGGGCTGACTCGTGGTCGGACATAGTCTTGTTACCTCGTTAAAATTAAATTTTTTCGTATTATCTCTGTGTGGTCACTTTAATCCTATTTAATTAGGCTTACAGAATTATTTTCAAATCTTTATGTTCGAAGATTTCGTAATCTTCTGAGCTGTTCATATTTTTTTTCATTAACTTAATTTATTCTTTCATTTAATCAAAATGTTCCGTTGTAGTTATTCATACATTTTTCTATTAACCTAAGAAATTGAAATTAGTTTAGTACTAGAATCCGACGCAACATTTTAAGCTTTTATTTTTCAAATTTAAGACCTGATTAAAAATTAGATCTGCAAAATGAAAATTCGCAAAATGAAAATTTGTCAAATTTTAATTCTTACATTCATTGTCAACATTTATCCTATTTTACATCTATTATTTTGAACAAAATTCTTCTAAAATTATGATCAGAAACGTTTTAAAACAGTCTAAAACTATCATTATACGAACGATGACTGGATTCGTCTTGAAATATGATTATTTTGCCTTGTATCGTATATTGTAATTACTCACTTTGAACTTTCAAATTTTACAAAGAAATGTAATAATTTCATCTATTTTCCGTTGATCGACATACAATTCCTGGTTTTCTTGAATTTTTCAACGGATCTTTTTATGAATGTTCTGTGTACGTTTGTATTTTGTATTATTTTGTTACATGTTCGAGTATTGTCTTCCTGTAGAATATAACATGTGAACTTTGCATGTGTATGATTTGTTGAAGAGTCTGTCTGGAATACCAGCCACGTATTGGATCCTCTCATGAAGCTGTATGATCCAAATTTAATTTTTAAGTATGTTTCTGTGTCAAATGTGGTCTTGAGAAACATATCCTCCAGACACCGGGTGAAATGACCATGCAGCCAAAGTCTAACAAACAAATAAAAAACATCGAAAAACAAAAATTAATTCATGGTTCTTAAATGCCCCAGTTTCGAGTTCCAATAACCATGGAGGCTGAGAAGGAGTCTACCTGTCGAAAAAGTTTATTCAAAATTTGCATTTATCGTTTGAAAAATATGCAAGTAAGCGACATATAACAGAAGTATATTTCGAACTGAAAAATATCTCTGGTAGTTTCTTCTACTTAAAATCTGAAAAACTTCCGATTTTTCCGCATATTCTCCCCTTCACTCCGACACTTAGTGATTTTTGACGAAGGACCATGTCTTATATTTTATCTCTTATATTCCAGCGAGCACAAAGCGATGAAATATATTGAAATTAGTTGAGTAGTTGTTGAGTGTTGCGAAGCGTTTGGAAAAATGTTTGAGACAACTATTAAATATTTACTTTTTACAGACTGAACAATACAAAATATTACATGATTTATATAAAAAGAAATCGAAAAGAAAATCTCGTCTCAGTTCACTATATATCACTTCCATCTTTACAGTGGCAATCATACTGCATCAGAGATGGCTGCCTGAGATGTGGGTGCGATAATATCGCCGGTGCTAAGAGCTTGCTGGGCAGGTGCCGAAAAGAAATCTGAAGAAAACGCGGGCTGCCCACCGGTCGCTAGACTGTTGATTGTACCATCTGCAGAGAAATTCTCGGAAGAGGTTCCGAAAGGGGATACTGCACTCACCACCACCGAACTTAAACCGTCCACGGTGTACGGTGTTCCAGTCTCGCGACTCACAACAGTATTGAACTCCTCCGAGGCCATATTTCGACCGCCTCCTATATCAGATAATGTCTGGCCATTGATACCGGACGCAAAACCAAATCCATCTTGCGGAGGTATCGCTTGTGCTGACGACAGCACAAATGGACGAGCGCTCATTGGTCTGGCCGCAGCTATGGACAGGCCGCCGCCACTACGTCTTAGAAAAAAATCACCACCACCCGGTGATGACGCAGCTTGGTTGATAAGTTCTTGTATCATCACATTGGCACCGTTATATGCTGTGTTCATCAATCTACTCATCAAGCCCTGGATGGACGTTTGAACGTTACCCAAATAAACTTGACCATTCTGCTCGTACGACTCCAGCATATCCAATAAGGTAGCAGCGCCGCCAAGAGCTGCCACCAATTGGTCAGTTAACAGCTCGGATCCTCGGCGAATGATGGCGACGCCACCATTTCCTATGGTGTTGCCCTGCTGGCCTACAGCAGTAGCTGTAGTCAGACCGCCGCTGCCGCCAACACCATTACCCGACGAAGTAAAAGATGTCAAAGTGCTACCAGCGTTGGCCCGATTATTGCCGGCCAAATTTAGGGATGCTCGGATGGCGGAGGTCGGTATAGATGTGATGGCGGAAATCAGTGGCATAATGCTGGCCATAATACCATCTTCATCTCTGCCAAGTTGACGGATTGCCCAGCTATCGGCAGGGAGGAAGCTCTGTAAACACCGATGGTTCATTAAATTAAAAATAAATGCCTACTTCAGGATGAACGGCGTTTGGTTTTTTAATGACATTTCGGTTTCATTAAAAGTGCGTTAGTGTGAAAAATACCGTTGACACCCAATAAATAAATTTTTTAACCGTGGAACGCGTTTCAAGTCTCAAAATTTCGTTAAAATTGTCCCTAAATGATCTTCTAGACGTGGAATCACTTCATACCTCACAGGGAAGGAGGCTTTGTCTCTGTCCTTCACCTCACTGGAGTCCTGGATTTCGTCCTTACGTCTCGCTATGAGATGGGTTGGGATTTCATCCTTCTCTAGTACTGAACAGTTCGATTGTCGCCGAAAGCCTCCCTCCGTTCCATATAGACTTGACTTTTCATTCATAGTTGGATGACAGGGAGGTTTCACTCTTCTGTACTTGGCATGTGCCATCACTTGGGGGCTCCATCTTCTTGTACTCGTATCTTCGCACATCACCAAAGACCTTCTTCAGCCCCGACATTTTACGTCTGCTGGGAGTCAAGACAGGCTATATTCTCCTGGACTGAGCAGTGAGCACCATACGTCCTTTTAATTTCCATCGACATGCGTGTAGCTATAGCCCCCTGACTTGATAGAAAGCATTTCCTCATAACAACAGCCTCGAAATAAATCTTAAACGTGGAATTTCCAGCAGATTTTTCTTTATATTTCACAATTATTCACGATCTCCTCTCTCTACTTGATAATTTTTAACTTTTCTTTGGTAAGATTTTAAACATGAAAACTTCACGAAGAAGCAATGACTACTTTTATTTTTTGCAAGAAGCTTAATACGGTTCAAATTAAACCAGACGCTGACGTTTCAAAGCAATGTATATTTTGCGAGACTGAAGTGCTACAAATCCTATCAGAAAAACTAAATCCCACTGATTAATCTCACTGTGGGATGAAGAAAACGTGATTTTATAACCGAATGAGCCTATTGGACGAAAATAATAGAAACGAAAAATTTAGGTTTAATTTTACAAGAAAAAGAAAATTTACAATGTTGTACTACGGATATGTATTGACCATAGTTGAATGAATATAGGTTGGCTACAGTCTCCACAGAATATACACCTAGGCTATTATACATATTTTATGGTAAAGCTTCCGTCAGCTCTCAATGTGAAGGTGATTTTTCATCAGTTTGCTTCTTGTTATCACAATTCTCTTGAATAAAATCACCATTACATGTCGAATACATACAAAAGTTCATGTTTTTCAAGTTTCTGTCAGAACTTTGAGCTCATAAAGTGATTTGTTGACTTCAATAAACTATTTTTTTTAAATGCATTTAGATACAGCCCAAAATATTTCGAGTCCAGTAGGCGGCTGAGTCTTTTACCATTGAGTTTTATACGTGGATTCTACTGTATGGAAATTTTCATATTTTATCATAAGTATTGCGGGGGGGAAGCCTGTGGTGAAACAGAAGATCTACGAGCTGCCTAGCGTGGTGCGAAACACCATTTTTGTTTTGTTTTTGATACGAATTTTTAATATATTTTAATTTCACTTGTGCTACGAGAAATGTATCCAATGAAAAATATTTTGTTTCGCTCTCAATCTAAGTAAATAATAAAAAAAAAACCAAAACTCGAATGTCAATTTAATAAAAACAATGGAAAATTCTTTTCGTAGACATTACCTGCGATATCAACAGCGTTGACAATACTGCCCACATATACATGATCATGAAGCTCTAGGTTGTACAAATCTCGTTACAATTTGACATATACGGTCACAAAACAAATCGAATTTACTAAACTTCGGCAACAATTTCTTTCGAATTTATAATTCTTTATTTTCTCAAATTAACAGGTATGGCCATATTTTTCATATTCCTCTAATGCGCGCATATGTTCATTAACTTACGCAACAAAATCCGATATTTTTCCGAAAATTTTGTGCCCTTGAAACACAAATAACCGAAAATCAAAAATCTGTTTTCCAAATTTTCTGACAAATACATTAATAACAAGAAAACAGATTGAAAAAATATAGCCACCATGTAAATACTTCTTCACAGTATGTGTATAATTATGAAGAACCAAATTATAACGGAAAATATGTTTTTATTAAAAACTAAACAATTTACGACAAGGTTCAACTTCAGTACTACTCGTAAAACATCGTATTAAAATGCAAGCGTGAGTACACGAAAATGCATTACTCTCGTGCATACGATGGTCGATTGTTCACGTACTCCGGGTAGTCATCGCGATCATAGTCCACAATTTCTTTCAGCTTGCCGTTTTCGAATTTGATAATTTTCGCTTGAGGTATGTTTAAATTTACCGCTCGGCGAATTTCTGAAAATAATTAAATATAGGTGTTGAACGATGACTTTCACTGAAACGAATGTAAAACACTTTTCCTTAAATTTTGATAGCTGCCTTTTGAAAACATAAAACAAAACTATTTCTGATCGAAAACATTTTATAAGAAATTAATTCATTTTAAATGCAAAGGACAATATACGATCCTTGTGGGACGCGGCCTCCACCACTTCTGAATGAGACTTTGAAGATCGATACAAGATACCACAATGATCATTTTCAATAAACCAATGGTTAATAAAAAAAAAATAATAATAATAATAATAATAATACTAATAATAATCACTGATTTATAGTATTTAATATTTAATAATAATTAAGAAATCCGAGGCTAAGAAAATTATCTCAAAATATACGCCTAACATTAATTCAAGACGTATACAAACTAATGTCAAGGGCAGAATTTAGAAAAACGTCTTACCACTCAAACTAAATCATTTTTATAAAAATCACTTTTTTAAAACTGAAGAATCAAAATTAAGGAATAATATCCTCCTTATTCAGGGTTCCTCTTTTAATTTATTGTAGCCAATGATTCGATACTTCTATACAAAAGGAGAACCCAGATCAAGGATGGCATCATGTTTTAATTTTGACTTTTCAGCTTAAAAACAAATGTTTTACATAAATAAAGGATATAATTTGACAAGAAGGACTTTTTCAAAATTTTATCTTTTGTCATTAGTTTATGTACTACTTAAATGTATGGTATGCATATATTTTGGGATAATATTCGGAGTTTCAGCCTTGTTAATGATTCAATATTAAAAAATAAAAACCAGTATTTTTTTATTCCCTCTTCCCATTCTCGGAAACGGCTGACCATTGATCACTGGTTTCGCAAGCAAAAAATTATCCTTGTGGTATCGACTGAAATTCCATCCATTTTGCCCATAGTGCCACCACAACCAGTCTCTCTTTATCTCATATTTGATTGCCAAGCTACAAATGGCTGCCAACTCAGTGCTTCGTATCTACTCAACGGCTGCATTACTAGAAGATTTCGACAACTCCATTACTGCATTCTTTTCATTTTTGCAAATAAATTTTAAAAAAATTGAACGAAATATACCCACTGATTCAACTAATTTATAATTTAATTAAATTTTTCATATTCTTTCGTCGTACTGATAATAAAGTAGACTTTTAAATTTTAATCATGTCAAATTAAAAAATTGAAAACTTGGAATTTGAAGCCAAAAAGTACACAATAATTCGGGCACGAGGAAGGAAACCAATCATTTCAAATAAAAATATGATGAAAATTGGACTGCAAATCAAATGGATATTTTTCCTTACGAAGACTAACACAGCAGTAGTGTGGTATTTTTTAAATGTTTTTAACGACTTTGGTAACTAACCACAATACTACAGGAAGCTCTCTTTTTCTTATACTCTTGCGTTTAGACAGGAAAGATCACAGAGAACTCACAGTTAAGTTTCAAATAATTAGCATAATTAAACCATGTCAGAATCTCCCCCTTCCCTCGGAGGAGTCAAAGAAATGGGACTTGCATTAAAATATAGTAATGATAAGGAGAACAAAATACATACCGTTAAGAAAAATAAAAAAATAATTTTATTAACTTTCATTCGAAAAAATATAAATAAAAATAACAGGACATTAAGCCCACCTAGAAATTTTATCCTACCTTCGCCTCTGTTCAGGTTTGAATCGTCTGTTGTAATTTATATTGAAAAAAACCCCTGTCATAAGAAAGATTTAATCCGGTTTACTTGAACTCAGGTCAAGTACATAGAAACTGAATTTAATTTTGGGGTTGGAATGACTCAATCTTGGAGTTGAAGTAAACTCATTACATTACAACGGTGTACATAATGTACAGTTCCGAAATTAAAAACTTTTAGTTCGTACAAAAAAATTTAACTTCAACTGAAAATATACAGGCTAACATAGAATTATTTTCAATAAAGGCAACAAGCTTCGATTTTATTAAAACGTTCGCATTTAGAAATCTAATGAATAATACCTCCTGAGATGGCCCGATAGAGATAACATGGATAATTTTACACAGTAAGAAATTAATCATGAAAATTGATTTCAATAGAGGAAGAGGTATTTTAATTTCAGATCTGTTAATTGCAAACACTAATTTCTGAAAGAGAATAATTGAAATTAAAGGAATTTATCAACTACAATTCTATTTGCATTTATAGCACAGAGTTTGATTACTTTTTTTTTGCAGGAAGATACGGAACTCGGTAACCTGCTAAGAAATAAATTTTATACAAACCCCCCCCCAAAAAAAAAAAACCGACTGCGTTAATCTGAATCAGTAGCTTTTATTTGTGATGCCCAAATTTATGACAATAATTTTTTCAATCATTAAATTCTCATTTTCTTCAATGACACCCCTCTAATTTTTTAATTTTAAAATATGAATAGCCTAGGACATTCTCCGGATAGTCAGGAACATTTTGAGTCCACTTTCATTAAAATCCATAAAGTACAACATATGTTCTGAGCGAACGAAATTCCGTTAGTTCCGGAGATAGGACATACCAAACATATAACCTCCTCCGTACGCAGTCAGTAAAAACAATTGGGTGATTATCTATTTCAGAAAAATTAGGTACTTGAGATAAAAAACTATAGAAAACAACCAAAGATGTATTAGTTTTTTTCTAAAAATTAACATTAGAGAAGCTGAAATATCACGTGAAAAATATTTTGACTGTACTAGGCCAATTTTTGCATTCGAAGGGGTAATTATTAAACGTGTGAAACGAATGGGTGGTTCATAGTTACCTTCATCTGGTCCTTGATAGTTCTCATCAAATTTATAGAGAAGAATTCTATGAAATACAAATCCCGAAAATAGTAAGTAACAACAGGAGAGGTAAAATTTATAACGATAAACTTGAGAAACAGTTAAAGGTTTCATCCTCCGTTTAAAAAAACTTTTAAAGGCGACAAATTGCCAGAGTTTGAATTGACTCGCTTTTTTTTCACTCATGTTGAAACAGTTGACAATGGAGTTGAATTAGTTGAATGAATCTGAAATAAAGCGACAGAAAAAAGTAACAATAACGAAACCTGAGACAGTTTCAAGAATGTCGATTGTAGGACGACGAAGAAAACACGTACTTTTTTCAGACGAATAGCAGCTATTACATTCTGTTTTCAAATCAATGGTTTAGAAACTCCAACGGTACAACTTACTGATTTCAAAATATTTCACAAAGTGACAACATACACAAGTAGCTTCGAAAAGTGAAACATTTTCATCGATATTCGCGGGAGGACAAATTTTAATTCAAAATGCTTTCAATAAAATTGGAGATTCTAAAATTCTAAACCTAAAATCTCTTTATCTGTATGTTGCATTACAGCCATACGCCATTATCTATGTTTTGAAGTCAACACATTAAACAAATTCTTATCAAAAGTGTTGTTTTTTTTTGGTTTTTGTTTTAAATTAAACGCACATATTACCAAATAATAGTTACAAAATTTAAATTTGTGTGTGACAATTGTTAATTTGTCACATTTTTATTATTACTAATTATATTATTTATCAAAATGGATCAGCGAAAGAAATATATTGTGCTGACCCTTATGCAAAGTATTACTAACATTTATCAAGAGTATTTGCTATCATCAGCAGGTAAAATCATCATCAGAGTACCTATTAATAATTTCTTTATTTTAAATGTGATTTACAATTTAATGTTTATATGTCTAGATGATGAAGCTTCATCCGATGAAGAACATGATCAACAGAGACCAAGAAAGAGGAAAAGGACTACAGCACAAATGTCTAGAATCCAATCATTTGTAGAGTATACTATTCCTGGGTTCACTTATACAGAATTCCAGACACATTTCCGTTTATCAGTTTGTGCCTTTGATTGGTTGTTGCAAAGAATTTCACCTCAATTGAAAACCAAACAGATAGTTGGGCGACCAAGTATCTGTCCAAAAAAGCAGTTACTTGCAGTGCTATGGTTATTTGCAACTCCAGATAGCTTCAGGTAATAATATTACCAACTAAAATATTTTATTTTTGAATTTTGGTGAGACTTATGTTTTCTCTATTTTGTTTCATACAGATCTGTGGGGTCTCGCTTTAATATGTCCAAAGGAACATTACACGCATGTTACCTGCGTGTGTTGTATGCACTGAATTCATTAAGTCCAACTGTGATTGCATGGCCAAATTCAGAGAAGAGGAAGATTATTTCTGAAAAATTTAAAAGACTTAGTGGATTCGATGGTGTGATAGGAGCAATTGATAGCACTTATGTGAAAATCAAGGCACCATCTGAAAATTCCCAAGTGTATATTAATCGTGAATGTTTTTATGGTATAAAGTTGCAAGCAATCTGCGATGATAACCAGCAGTTCATCAATTGTTTTGCTGGATATCCTAGTTCTGTCTCTGATACTAGGATTTTTAGAAATTCAGACATTTATAAAAATATTGTTGCTAATCCTGAAGCTTATTTTTCACTGCATGAATATATTGTAGGTGATAAAGAGTATGTAACTAAAAAGTTTTGTGTGCCACCATACCTAGAGGGATGTAATTTCAGTGAGTGGAAGAGAATATTCAACCACATGCATTCTAAAACTCATCAGGTTATTGAACGCACCTTCGCTTTATTTTTTGGGAGATTTTGTAGGTTCAAAGATTTGGATATGTCTCGCACAGACCTCATTCCAAGTGCAATAATAGCTGCTAGTGTTCTTCATAATATTTGTCTGACACATTCCACTGATATATTACGGGGGCAATTTGAGGCTGAAGGGGCATTGTATTTACAGGAACGTCAACTTAATTACCAGGTTAGAGAACAAGTGGCAGGTCCAGTTGCTCCAACAAATGATGAGGGTAGAGCATTTAGAGATCAATTAGCAAGAGAAATGGGGCTACTGACAGAACAAGAGCTAGATTATTTGTTATGATTATAATAATAAAATTCTGATTAGAATTTTTCATTTGGTTAGCTGATTTATGAAAATTAGAAGAATGACAGTCAGATGTGATTATGAGTTTGTTCATTTGTAATTATGTATAGTCATTAGGTTTTAAGGCAAAATATCCGACTGATTCATTATATTTTAAGAATCTCCACAGTTGCAGCCTTCATCATAATTTGTTTATTTTGGGGATTAGCATATGGCTGTGATAAATTTTTTGGTTGTATATTTTCATTTTCAAATGTACTTGTATTCTAACTCAATTAATACTTAATATGTTTTTATTTTGATTAGAATGTACCGATGAAACTAAATAATTTACCTATAGAAAAACTGCCAACTGTATTTAAATTGTAGGACATAACTATTTTTTGTACCATATCTACTTCTCACATCATCATACATCTTGCTATCATATTTCTGTAATAAATGTTTGTTGTTGTTGCCATTAAAACTTTCATT
Organism: Ericerus pela; assembly: GCA_011428145.1. Classification (NCBI taxonomy): domain Eukaryota; kingdom Metazoa; phylum Arthropoda; class Insecta; order Hemiptera; family Coccidae; genus Ericerus; species Ericerus pela. Next base: position 25,776 of record WOFM01001976.1, read on the forward strand.
TATAATTTGTTTCATTTAAATGCTTAGGTAGTAGGTATATTTCCAATTGCAATTCATTATTAAGAACAAATTAGTTTACAGCACACTTCATAGACTACCTACCAATTAAAATCATTGTCTGCAGATGTATAGCTTTGTAAAGTACTTACATATAAAAGATTTCAGAAACATGAAAATAGGAAACTTACAATTACATAAAACTACACTTCTAACCAAATAAAAAATATTTTATTATATAAAAAATTTAAAAAAAGTAGATAACAGTCAAGAATTAAATAAAAAAAAATTACAAATAAATAAATAGAAATACTAATACTAAAAAACCATAACAAATTCCAACTCTCCTACATCCTGCTGTTGTTCACAAATATACACGAAAAACTTTGACTCTTAGCATCTTGATTGGTGAAGGCATTGGTGGGAGAAATGACCCTTAAAACCACAATTTGTGCAACTCATATGTGCCAGGTGTGTGTACATGTATGGATTTTTGACATTTGGATTTGGGTTAGGAGGTGGTGGGCTGTGGAATCAAAAATTAATTTATTAAACGAAGGTTTAAAAAACAACTAGTGTTCGTTTATGAACTTGTATCTGCGTATTTTTTTTGTTTTTATATTTTTTATTAAATTGTCCAAATAAATTGTGAATGTTGTAAACCTCATTTTCCATTTGCAATCCATTGATGTTGCCAACTGAATCTGTTGCATTATTATTTTTACTTGATTGATATTATCCACAACTACTTCACATTTTCATTTTAATTATTATAAAATCAGAAGTAAAAAGAATAATGCAACAGACTCCATTAGCAACATCAATGAATTGCAAATGGAAAACAAAATTTACAATATTCACAATTTATCAGGATGATTTACTCAAAATGGAAAACAAAACAACGAAAAAAATATACAAGTACCGAGTATGATCAAGCTTTCAAAGATTGATTTTCAGTACTTTCAGATTTCATTTGTTGAAATTGTCCAGATAAATTATGATTGTTGTAAATTTAGTTTTCCATTTGTAATTAATTAATATTACCAACGGAATCTATTGCAATATTCTTTTTACTTTTGATTTTATAATTAAAATAAAACTGTGAGGTAGTTGTCAGTAATGTCAATCAAGTAAAAAGAATAATGCAACAGATTCAGTTGGCAACATCAATGGATTGCAAATGGAAAACAAAATTTACAACAATCACAATTTATCTTGAAAATTTCAAAGAACAAAATCCAAAAGTACCAAAAATCAATCTTCAAAAGCTTTACTATATTCGTTCCTGTAATAGAACAATTTCACAAATAACACTTTTACAATAATAAATAGACATTTAAAATTTTTACCTATTATCTAACTGTCATTCTGCATCATCTTCTTACTGTCCTACTACTGCATCATCTGCTGCTGCTGGTCTAAGATCATTTAAAAAGTTTTGTTCTGATAAATCATCCTCTAACTGTCATACTCTATCGGATGCTGGTCTACGATTGTTTGCTGATTTGAATAGATGATACTCATCTGCCTTTCCTATCCAATCATGTTCCAATCATCGTTCAGATGTGTATTGGTAGTAACTGAATAGCCAACTACAACCATGAGCTGGTTGGCGATCCATTTTCAAACCTGTATGTAAAAACATATTACTTGACCAAGATACTAAAATAAAATAACTTTATTAAAGGTAATAGTTACTTACCAAAAAACAAAAAGAAATGTTAACTATAATAATTTCAGAATGGAAATTATTTTTCACCAACGTACAATGGTTGAATAGCAGCAGATGTGATTGATTGGAGCAAAAGATGACTTCAAAGATGAATTTGATCACATGATAGACTCCACAAACTAGGAATGTTTGAGTTTGTTTCAGAAGTTTATAGGTGAATTTATCATGTAAGGAGTATTTTGAAGACATAAAACAATCCTAGTATTAGCTATCTACATTTTTTGGACAAACTCTGCAAAAGAATTTGCAATTTTTTCTAATGCCAGCATCATTCTATCTCTACTTTCTTGACGTTGTTTTTTCCACTCTGTTTCATCTGGTTTACTTTTCATCTTTTTCTTGCTCGTATTGGTGGTGGTGGTAGTAGGATTACTAGAACTAGGAGCAATGACACTGACATCAATGACTGGGATCATGGAATCTTCTTGCGATGTTGTATCACCAGACTCATACCCACTTGGACTTGAATTGTTGGATGGTTTTTGATGAATGTTTTCACTGCCCCTTTCAGATGAAGTCAAAACTGGAGGATAGACATTGTGTGACTTATGAAATATTGAGTCGAGTTCATTAAAAAATTCACAGTTCAATCGTTTTGCATCTGTATCAGTATTGCCCATATTGTCCACTTTATCAACGTACCTTTTTTTTATGTATTTGAATTTATTTTCACATTGGGTAGGGGTGAATGGTTTCAATTTTGATGCGATATGTTGCCATACTTTTCTGTTTTTAATAGAGGTGGATTTAAACAGTGGTATCGCTTCTTCATACAGCTTGATCAGTTCCAAAATGTCATTACGTTTCCACAGTATAGCTTTTGAGTTGGCAGTAAGAGTTGTGTCAGTAGTAACCATTTCATCATTGTCGAATGTTTCTTTAATTACGGCACTCTCTGTATCTGTTATGGGAAATACTGAGATTTTATTTGTTTCTTCTTCCTCAAATAGCGTTTCTTTCTCTCCTTCCTGTATTCTTATTAATTCTCGCATACCAATCTCCAATTCACATTTCTCTTCTCTTTCTGATAAAGCATTTTTTGATTCAGAAACAGAGGGTGTTGGGGTATCTAATTGTACATCATTCTGTTTTGGTCTGGACATATGTTGCTGTATCATCATCAGAGAATTTTGTGAAATGACAGCAAGTTTTTGTTTCACAGGCGCTGTATTTTTGGTAGGGGGAATTGAATTTGTATCACGGAATTGTTTTGAAAGACCTGCTGTTGGTTGTACATCTCTATCATTTACTGGTTGTTGTTTAATCTCATTTTCTGGTAGTCGTTCAATCTCGTATTTGCGTTGTTGATCTAATTGTACATTGGCAGTAGCAGATGTTGATTGCTCCACTGTGTCTGGTATCACTTCTTGCAGATCGACTGATGCTGGAATGGCTGACTCAATATCAACATTGAACTCGATATAATTTTTTCTTGTAAAATTGCACCAAAGGATATTGTCAGCTACGAAAAAACGACGTATTTATAGCCACTGGTCATGTTAGATATGTGTTTGAAGGAGGTTGATACTTACAGTTATTGACATCCTGTAGAAGGATTCGTTTGCTGTGCATCATTGGTTCTCCGGTGGCTGCATCCATTACAATAGTAAAACTCATCGAAATATATTTGATATGACAAATAAACGTTATATAAATACTTTAATAATACTAAAAAACGTATATGAACGTTTTGTGAGTTTTTAAATAAAATGATACAGTTACGAACAACAACAAAGTATAACCAACTTCACCTAACCATGCCGTTTAGAAATTATCATCCAAAACGTTTAACCAACCCTAACCGAAACTTAACTTACTGCTAATCATAGTTAATTAGTTATTTAACCCTAATCTTTTTTTTAATTTCTGAACGTCCTCTAGGCAGCTTAGTTTAGGGGCAGCAGTAGCAAGCGCAGCAGAGTTACGACAGATTTTTCTTCCTAATCCTTAATTCCTTATCAGTAAAGACTAATAAGAGTGAACGGCGCAGTCAAAATTTCGTGAAAAATGGAAAAATCTGGTTTTCCCTACCGAATTTTATGCCTCGGATGAAACTTCATACTCATAGGTCCGTTGAAAACTTTAAAATCCTTTAAAATCAGAAAGAAAAATGCCAGCGAGAACGCTCGAAGAAATTTACGAAGGAAGTATATCTTCGACCAAACTCACGACACCAAAGCTAATTAATGGAGGTGAAAACGTATAATTTTCATTTTTGAAACAAACTTTTGTAATTGTTTATTTGATTTAATTTATATCTAAGTTAGACAATTATTTTCCTTAGGTGCGCTTTACAAGTGGAAAGATTGTATCTGTAGTTTTATCGTCGGCGAGTTGAAATTTGATGGATCGCCTGATTTTTGTTTGAATATTTTCGATGATAGTCGGGTTCTTCCTTGTTTAATACTTAATCCTATGAAGAACGTTAAAAAATTACTCCAGGTTTATGGCCATGTCGTTCTTATTAATGAACCAGAAGTAGTCGTGGAAATGTTAGTATGTTTTGAATTTGTGCGTTTTAATTGCGGCAACAGATCTGGTGTGTAGGAAGTTTTCAAGTTACATTTTTGATCAATTGAAATCGTAACACGGTCTTCATAAAATACAAAGTATCAACTCATCAATATGTAACATTTTTCTCGTTATTCAACCAGATGTTTCTAAGAATAAATACCTACAGTTGAAATGATGGACTTTATAGTCTTCTTGTTTTATCTGAGAAATGTCAAAAATACTTGTAATTACTTCTTGCATTCAGGTGTGTAAGTTATATTTGAGACCAATGAAAATTGTAAATTTATTTTTGCAGCTTCATTCTTAAAAATAAGGAGTATTCGTCTGTTCATGTGTTACTTGATGCCGATAAAGTGCATGTAATCGAGAAAAATATTCGACAATTTTCCATAGCTCTAAAGGAATCAAAAAATAATGCTTCTCATGGAAATTTAGATCTTGTCCCCGGAAAGTGGAAACAGAAATTTGTACCATTAAAAATATCTTCCACTTTACTCACCTTAAAGTCGGAGTTATTCTGTTTTGTTTTAGCTTCTCTCGTTGACCTAGGTCGAAAATTTTTCTTCACATTTTGAACCATTCAGTTGGGTTTTATTTGTAATTTTCTCTTATTTGTTGTTACAGATGCAGTATGTCACAGTCGTGTCAATTTAGTGTGGATTATTTTGAGAAATAAGCAAATTTTGTGGAAAGATTTGTTGATAACCAATCAAATTTATAATATCTTAATCCCGGAGAGCATTTCTCGTGATTACTTTTCGTAAGAATTTTCGAAATTTGATTTCTATCAATCGACTACAGTTTCTTTGTCTCTAATTGCGTAGAAATTTCATAGAACGTATAACTCTTTAGTATCGATTATTGATCAAAACTTAGACGTTACGTTTCACCAAATTTTACATCATAAAGACTTTATCAAAACAAATGCAGCTATTTTCTTGCCCGAAGAGTCGAAAATATTCGCTTCTTTTCATGATTCTCCGATGCCCCCTTTTGCTGAAAGATGGCACAGGTAAGGTTTGCGATTTTTTGTTCAAATATTCTTTTATGTCAACTATGCTTAAAGGTCTATTTGCAGTGTTTCAGATACCAAACTGAAATATTTGAAATTCGCTTCTGTTTTTGGCGTTATCAAAGAAATAAAGTACTTCGATTCTTATAAGTCGAAAAATTGCCTGTGGTGTTGTTGTGGAAACACAATTTTTGAAGCTACCATGAAAGAACCATCAAGCATCGAACATGAAGAAAAATCTGACTCGAATGACGAGGCAAACCTTGTATTCTCTCTGTCGTCGAGTAATGGAGAGAACGATGATTTGCTCCTTCCAGATATCCCCTTCGATATACCAAAAGAAGAGAAAATAAAAGGATTCGGTGTTCGAGGTTAAGTATTGTATCTCGTCTGTAGTGATTCTTATTGTTCAAAACCATTAATTTTCGCCAATTATTGATCGCGATATTCAACTTGCGCCGTGTGTTTATTAATATTTAGCTTCAACGAAATCAGATCGGCACTGTTCTCCTATTTGTCACTTGTTCTTTTTTTTCATTTCGGTATAGATTAAGAATATGGGTTAAAATAATGAAAAAAGTTTGAAAGCTTCCAACTGTTTTCACTATAGTGTTTAGAAACGCATACGTAACGAAAAAAATGTCTATTTCCGTACTAAAAAATTGTATTCTAGTTGACGAGTTATAGTGTTTTTTCTTTGATGGGTGCATGAAGGATGAAATTTTAATTAAGTTTTTCTGGTAGGACTTTGGTGTGTTTCAATTTTTCAAAAAATTACTTCGAAATGTCCGAATTTGTTTTAGTTTGAACTATTTTAACTGTTCTGTAAAAAATAATTAGTTTCCTTTTAGCAGTGGCGGATCCGAAACGTGATGAGGGAATGCCAATAATTTTGATACTTTCATTTTTCCCTTGAATGTTTGTATTTTTCTTGGGCGTTTGAGGGAACTTTCGCCATTCTCCCCGCTGGATCCGCCACAGCTTTCTAGTGAAACTTTTATCTTTAAAATCTTTAGTGGAAAGAAAAAATTATTGGTTGAAAGATTATGAATTGAAAAAAAAACTGCTGAAAATTTAATTCTACAGAATTATTTCAAGCCTGCTGTTTTTACGAGGGAACGTTTTCAGTCAGTTTGAAGGAAAGTCTCATTTACTTGCTTGATATATCTTTTGTGTGAAGTGCTCTGCAGCAATCCTTTTTTCATTGTTAGAAGGAAAGCTCTCAAAGAACCAGAAATGTATCGCTACCGAATTTAATTTGTTGCTGCCTCATCGTCATGTTTAAGTAATGAACCTCCAACCTGAGAAGACGTATACGATATTTTCTGTCCTATTTTGATGCTTTTTGCTTTGCATCTAAATGTTTAGAATGGAGTGGTAGCTGAACACAAAACAATTTCACCAGTTATGGATGATTTTAAATACATGAAATAAATTATTTAGATAATTGAAAAGAATTTCTCAGTGGAATATTGATTTTAAATCGATAATAATTGTGACCATCAAACGAAATAACATATATTTTTCCTTGAACGGGGAATGGAGTATGCGTGTACTTGTCTTGGAGGCTTTTTGGTTTAAGATGCTTCTAGGTTGAGAAATTGTCATTTAGCGAACCAGCTAAAACCTCGTACTTTTACTTATCCTTGTAAAATAAAAGTTGGAAATTTTGGCACCGAACATTTTAGACTGAAGAAAAAACCGATGTGGAGAATTTCTTTAGTAACAGCTTGAATAATTCAAAAACAGTTCTATTAGTGAATGTTTCTTAATTTCGATTTAAGTAAGTCCTTTCAGCCTATATAGTTGTTTTTTTCCTCCGTAATTGTTTTAGTTGCCCTTTGGCAACTGTACTAGCTATGTGGCGGAGTTAGTTTTATTTTTGGCCAAGTTTAACCACTTCAGCCTATTTTTGATGTCAAGTCAGAGTATGATTTTTGAGCACGTCGGTACATCAAGAAAAAATCTAATCATTTACCATCTACATTTTTTTATGACTTAAAAAGAGTTTCCGAGTAATCAAAAATTATTTAATTTTTTAATGAAAGAAAATGTCTACGTTTAACCGTCTTGTCGCAGTTATTTCAATTTCATGTCAGTATGTTAATCAAAAATGTATTCTTATTGTATAGGTGGTAAATTATCCATCCAAATAACTTTAGGAAGATGTTTCTCCGAAGAAGTTGCGTCGGTTTTTATAAAGCGCTGGAAAGTACAGCAGTATCCAGCCGGATTGTTGACCGGCGTAACTGTATGCTTCACCGATGTCAATGTTAAACGATCGAAATCCAATAATCATTATTTCGTATGCACACCTTTTTCGCGTATTGTACATTTGAATTCAAACATTAATGAAAGGTGAATGCATTAATCCGATGAATAATTTTATTAAAAAGTCAGTTTTTACTCATATTCATATATTATATTTTTAAAAGGTTACAAGGCCTAGTTCCACCTATCCGATTTATGAAATTTGGTTTTCCATACATACAACGATATGAGCAGAAAATATGGGGAATTCTCGAGCTTGATCTGCCGCTCAAGGTGTCGATTGGTGCGAAATGTAAACAGTGTCATCACTCATTCCGTCACTACGCTTGTTCGAATGAATTCTGTCCAAAATATGGTTTAACTGTTGGTTCAGAGTACGAAATTGTTGCTTCTGCAAGGTAATTTTTTTTTTCGTATGCGTGTGTATAAACTTGATCAATTATTCGTTCTAAAAATCTCCATTATTAATTTTATAATTTCGCAGGTTATTTGTGCACAATTTTAAAGGTTCAGATATGTCTACGCTGTATTTGAAGAATGAAAACGTACAAAAGTATTTAGGAATACCTAGTCGAATTTGGCGTCTCTTCTGCGATTTATCAGCGAATAATGAATTTTGTTATCTGCACACCAGGGAAGAATACGAGGTAATTTTCGGCGATATCGGCCATTCCTAGCTTCAAAGGGAGTGTTCTCGAAGTTTATTTTTAAACTTCCTAGCTCCTGTGATACTTGATAAGGATAACAAATAGTGCCAGACCGATGTGTGTTACGCATTTCTAAAATTGAAAGACGTACGAGTTTTTAAAAATTTCAAAAATCCATAATTTTATTATTACTTGAATGTTTTATCGTTGAATTATTTTTTACACTCGTTTTTTTTCTATAAAGTGGCTATGCATTATGCGCTGAAATTCTACGAAACCATCTTTGCATGATTTGTCATTAGAATTGAAGAAAATTTATTATGTAGGTTTCAACCTTTCGGATCACATATAGTTATGAAACTGATTCGAGTAAAAACAATCAAGTTCTGAGTCATGTATACTGTTTGGTAAAATTCTTTGATGACTATTTGATGCAACTGCAACATACTCAAAAACTTTTTTTTATGATAAAAAAAAAAAAATCGCGCTGCTAAAATTGATTATTAAAAAAGGGGTTGAGAAGATGATGTAGTTCGAAAAAATTTTTCACAACAAAAAATTATTTATTCACAAGAATGGAGGCGATAAGCAGTCCTAATTAGTGAGGCATCTGAAATCAAACGGCTAATAATGTCTGACCTTCATTTATGCTGGTATTTAAATGTTAATGACGTCATAATATCCAACTAATAAGACACTATGCAGCCAAAACACTGATATTGATTTGTCTTGAAATTATTTTTATTTCAAGATGTATTTATTTTTAACTTAAATTGTCCTACGGCTGAATTCTTCTTAAGTTGTAGTTAAATCTCTCAAACACGGCAAAACATAGCTTACCTTGTCTTCAGATATAATCAGCAATTTAGTCTGCAGCAAATTTGAAAGCATAGAATGTTAATAGAAGAATTTAACAAAGTTTCAATCCATACAAGGGTCAAAACCTGAAAGAATAAACAGCAGAATTATTTTGACACTGACGTATAGGATAATATAAAAGAAATTTTCCTCAAGTATCTAGAAATGGAAATTCACAAAAATTTCCTCAGAATGTTAAGTAATTGAAAAAACACGTTCATGTTTTCTATGGGATTGAGCAGACATCATTTTCACTTTTGCAATACTTAGCTAAAAATTTGAATGAATACAAAATTTTTTCACTGTATGGAAAAACATTAAATCCTGAATATGTTTTCAGATTTTTGCTCCTTGTTCATCTCTGATCATCACCAGGGCATCCTTCAAATGTTTCATTTGGCCCTAAAATTTTTCAGTCCATAATTATGACGCCATTACTTCCCCAAGGCGTTCCGTATCACTGATCTTGCCAGAGTGGCCATCGAAGAGAACATTTTTCTTGTCTCCCATAAATCTCTGATCCTTGGACAATCCTCAAACCTCTCACTATGGCCCTAAATTTTTCAGTCTGTAATTATGATGTGATCACCGTCACAAGGTCCCCCCTTTTTAATGCTGAAAAGTAATTGCGCAATGACGCTATCTGGTCATCTTGTCACACAAAAACGTGACTTACCCAAATTTTAAAATTTCAACCAACCCCCAGTCTAGAAACTTATCTATGTTGAAATTTACTAAATATTTTCATATTTTTCAATTTTTTAGAAATCTTCAGTGTGGACACTGTTGAAAGGCGAGTCAAAGGTAGTGGAAGGAGGATAAGCTTTCAAAATATAGCAGTAAAGTAGTACCAGAAAAATGCTGAAAATATGAACTGTTTAGAGAAACGATGAAATAATCTTTTACTTATTTTTATTTGAGTAAAAATTACAAGACCTTGAAAGCCTCCCTCCCCCCAAAAAATTAAAAAAAGACGCAGGAAATTGTATAGAAGTTTCAGATTTTGGTGATTTAATTTTCTTAAATAGGTGTTCATTGAAAATTAAACACAACATTCCAAAAATTCCAGAGTTCGTCTATATAAGATGTGTCTCCAATTTTTGTTGCTGTTCAGACTTATTAAATTCAGCATAGCCCTCAATAAAATGGTTGAAATGAAGACTTAGAGAAAATATTCATTTAAATTCTCGATTTATGGAAATTTACCATAGATTCGTATTCTTTCAATTCAAATAATGAGCTACTAATTATTAATTTATGACTTTGTATCAGTCTTTATTTTGTTCCATTAATTGTGCATGCATACCCCCTAAGGTGTACGTACATATATTATAAATGAATGAGAAGTAAATTGTAACATTGAATAAATTTAGCATAGGAATGAAGACGCGGCGGCAGTATTTTTCTATTCATATTGCAAATATTTTCGACCGAAGAAAAGATACCACGTTATTTGTAGACAATTTAAAGGTAATTTTTTTTCATTTTAAGTGCTTCCGGTGTTAGTGTATGGATGTCATCTCTTTATATTTTTTTTGTTTTTTTATTGCCAGATGATGTCGGTCGCTTTTTCTGTTTGGATTTAGCGGAAATTACAGAGGAAAGGGTGGCATTTGCTCATTCTAATTTTGAGAAAGAGATAAAAGAAGAGAAGAGAAACTAATTTCAATGTTTGTTCCTCGAATTAATGAAATCCAACAAAAATTACCTCGCGTTTTGACAAGTATATTTTGCAGATTTAAATTATATAATCGCTGTGATAATGTTTACTTATATTATTATTATAGATTGAATTTCAAAGTGATAATTGTTTTCAAATTCGGTATTAATTTTTATTTGTGTTTGGTACTGATGTTTGTTTTTGTGTTTTAGGAACAAGTTACATACGTGAATTTTTCCGTTTACAATAACCAGGCAAATTTGTCGAAACTTCGATCTGAAAACAATCGTCTTCTCTTCTGAGAGAAATAGTTATTTGTGTAAAAAAGTGCAAAAAGTAGGTGTTTGGCTCTTGTAGTAAAATCCACACTCGAATCAATCGTCTACTTTGCGTGCGTGTCACACTTTTCTTTCCACCCCCCCACCCCCAGAAAAAAAAAGATAAATGACTAAGTAAATAAATAAAAGAGCAAAAAAATTTTTTTAATAACCAAATAATAATAATTATTAATTTTACTTTTTTTTTGAAACCAAAAAATCTCCGCACCCCTTTTACTCCCTTACCTACTGAAAAGCTGACTTTAAAAAAAAACGAAAAACTGACGAAGTAGTCAAGCAACGTAAGGAAGTCAACTAGAAAATGCGCATGCGCCCAACAATATTTTTTCTCGTCGTATTGAAATTTGCTATTTTTTGTTCGGTCTAGGGAAATAAAAAAAACGTATTTTTCAGTTGGGTGTTGCGAAAAATCACTTGGGACAATATCATTCATGTTTCAACAGCATCATACATAGCATAGAAGAATTGACAAAATATGCACAGATATTTCGTTTTCACCTTTTCTTTGATATTTAAACATCCTAGCTCTCGTTAGGTGTTACATGAGACTTTACAAGCGTCAGACCGTCAGATCGTAAAAGCTCAATTGATCGTGAGTCTCACTGATGTGTATTGGAGGATATGTGTGTGTATGTGGTTGTGTGCGTGCCTCTTATCAGTTTATACAACATTTCAGTTTTGAAACAAATCGCTTATATTTCACTCAGTGATTCCTCAGCCTCTATTTAAGCTAGGGAGCTGAAAGTGGTGGTGCTGGAAAGAGGAGAAAATTTATTAGAATCTACTTTCCATGAAATTTTTCAATCATCCTGGAGCTTTGAAAATAAACGAAAAAAAAAACAGATTAATGAATAGTTCTCAGTTTTAGACCTGTTGATTAGTTATTTTCAGGTTTACACATCAATCCTTCACGAGTATAGCCACAGTGGCACTCACGGTTTTTTTTTCGACCATTCCTGGTCTCATAGTTTACTCGTCACCCAAATCTATCATTTGTTTTAAAATTGTGTGCTTAATGAAGCCAGGATAGCAGATGGTTTGACAAATTTCGCTCTATGACGCGTATTTGTTGAAATAGTCGAGCAATATTTTTCATAATCTAATATTAAGTTCTTCTGAAGTAACATTCATTTATAAAAATTAAAACATAGTATCCCTTGACTCGCATTCTACATGTATCAAGATTTGTACGTAAGGAATACAAATAGTTGAAAATGAACGTTTATTTATTTGGCGAAAATTCGGGCTGTTTCCTATGATGAGAACTACGTACAACTGTAGTATTTTTATTCTTCATAAATTGACGACTATCAAAATATTTTCAGCACAAAATTTATGGCTGAACACATTTTTGGTGTCACTTATACAATTTAATTAATATGGACCAAAAAAACGTGAAATATAAAATCATTATAGGCATATTTTCATTCCTTTTCTCTCTCTTTAACTTCCTGAATATGATAGGAATCTTTTCTCACATGCATAAACATATTGACGTGTTGATTTTCCGGGGCTGGAACCTTCAAAGTTCACGCCAAGACTATACCATACATAAAATCAGGGGCGTATCCAGTATTTCTTTAAAGGGGGAAGGGGCAAAATAAAATATTTGATGACCCTTTTTTTCGCATTTTTGAAAATTTAGAAAATTTGTGAAATTTAGCATCTATGAAACCCGCTGTCGCATATTTATTACTGAATGTTTTTCAGAACATTGGCATAAATCTCCAACTCCATTTAGATTATAGTGTTATATTGGCAAACAAAGTTTTGAATCGGTCTAATATTTTGTCATTTTGTTGATTATTGGGTATTGTAGACAAAATGAGGCTCAATTTACATCTTCTACTTGCAAAACATACAAATAAATGAAAAAATAAACAACACATATAATAGCATCAATCGTAAATATTTACAAATAAAAATTAACTTATGCTCAAAAATCAGTCACGAATGGGCTTGTATAAGTATAATGGATTACATTTTTGAAGCCAAAAATTATTTTCTTTCGGTCTTTTTTGAGCTGTTGCGTCTACTGAAATCGCACGTTTTTTGTTGGAACATAAAGGCGAAACACTTGCGCCCCAGTTAGTCAAAAATGATTCCCATTTAGTTTTTGTTTGTATATTTTTAAACATCTTTTCCAAGTTTTGTAAATTCTCGAGTGATCATCCAAATTTCTCGTAATTTTATTTCAGAACTGATAATAAATCACTGAACAATAGGTTGACATGGTCTTCATTGTTAATCTTCTGGGCTGATTCATCAGTATAACTATAGCACGGGTTACCCACGTCATCTTCGATTTTAATCTCCTCACCAAGTTCAATCATATCACTGCAGCTAGAGCTACTGACATAATTTTCGATTTTAATCGTAGCAGGTTCAACAAAATCACTACTTCTAGGGCTAATTGAAAGTCCTTTTACATCAGCATTCAATACTAGCGATGGCTCCAAATGATTTGCAGTATTCGATGTTTGAGACACTTCTAATAATCGTCGAATGCAATACTCTGCATTGCATTTTCACCAGAAGCAAGAATAGCAATAGCGTGTTTATCTTCTGAGGAGATCGCGGATAAATTTGGGAATTGTTTTCAGAATATCTGAGCACTCCTGATTGATGTTTGCAAAAACTGCCAATCCTATCAACCACACAAGAACAGTAGCCAGACACCGTATCGATGAAATATAAATCTGTTTTTTTCACTGGTAACGTAGTATCTGTGATTTTCCAAGCGAACAATGTCTTCTTCCTTCAGATATGAAGCTCTTTGTAAGTTTTTTTTTAAAAAATAAACAGGAATGATCATGACAGTCATTTGCAAAATTTTTAAATTGTTTGACATAGTACTGATTCATAGACGTACAAATAAAATCAATTAAAACTGCAACGTTGTAGATTCTACTTCGCAATAAAACTATATCACTGAAAATTTGCACAGTAATTTCACTGAAGTAATTAGTTTGGTGTTCTTGCGTTAAGTATCTCTGAATGCTGAACATCAGAGCTCTTTACGACTCCAGTATGACGTTAAATGTTTCACGAATTTGGTATATTTGAGAGTGGTAGCATCGCTATCATGAAATTTCGATTCTGCCTTAATGGTCGTTTGGGCATTAAGAATATTACTGAGGTGCCCATACAATTTTAGCCTATCTTGCTTTTCTATACCATTCTTTGAATCTCGTAACCAGCGCCTCATCACTTGACAGGCATGGAACCGACACAAAAGGCAAGATGAATTCGGCCGAACTAATTTCGGCGCAGATGTTTCCGTCTCGTTATCGTCGGTAAGAAACAATGTTGGATAGCCTCGACCGTTAAAGGCCGACGGCCCGAAACATGTTTTGGCTAATTTGAATCCTACAATGTGATCTTCGGTTGTTTGGCCAGCGGTGATAATAACCGCCAAAGGAACAGCGCCAGCTGCACAAGGAGTCAACATAGATGTAATTGAGAGACCGCTAGCATCACACGACGTAGTTGTGGTATCACAAAATACCATGTCACCAGCACCAGGTACAATTTGAGCGCGTTGCATTAAGTTTGTACACACCACCACAGCAAACGGATTTTCACTAATGAACACTTTTGTACCTTCTGCTTCATACTTCGGAAGTTTCTCTTTCAATTTTTGAAATTCACTGAAACAAATTGAAACACAATTCATCGGTTTTTATTTTTTAATGTTGAAACAAAAAAGGAAGGGAGTGGCCTGTAAGCTCAGCCTCCGCTAATAAAGAACTCCTCTACTAAGTATCATATAAAAACTTAGATTAATTTAATAATGATAGAATATATCCATAGGTGGATACAAATGGCGAAGGGGTCAATCAACACTTCCTTTCCAAAAAAAAGATAATTTTCCCATTTCATAACATTACTGTTATCTATCAGATTTGTTAACACAAAACTTTTGACTCTGCCGCAAATAAGCATATATTTTATCGGACCAAATTTGTCCGCTCCATGAATATAGGTCATTCATAAACACTGAAAACGAATTGAACACAACAGCTGCTAAATATTTTAATGTAGTTTTCACTCATTTTTTATTCTGTAAAACTTTTTATTCGATTAACGTCGTTTTCACGCAGTATTATGAGTTACTGTAGCTAAAATCTGGAGGCAAAATTCGGTGCCTAAATAAAAATCCGATCGTAGTGTCAATTTTTAAAGGATACTTTAATACGTACCAAAAGCATATCATGGCTACCATGAGATCAATGATTATTTTTCTTGAAAGAATCGAACTTACGAAACACGAACACAAGTAAAAATTAAATGAAAAATCAACGATGAACTCGGAAAAATGACAGGACTCAAAATCAACCTACCACCAACGAACAGTATGGTATTTGGGATTTAGATGCGAGTTATCGAATGCTATTTCATCGTCATGTTTTTTCAGTTTATCTAGGTGAAAATTGATTGCTTCTGTAATGCCCAGTCCACCTTGGTAATATTCTTCAAACAATTTTCTAGTTTTTAAATGAGGCCGCAAAAATCGTAAGGCAAATGCGTTATCCAAAGGATGGTTATGTTTCAGTGATATTTTTATAATCGCAGGCAAACCCGCCTACGAACAAAAAATAATAAATTTAAGGCTATGGAAAAATTATTTTGACGATAATAATAAATAAGTACCAACAACAAATAATAACTGATTATTTAGCTTATGAATAGGACGATTTAAAGATCATGACTATAGCTTACTTTAACGAACTTGTCGGTGCGTTTTGTATTTCTAGACGTAATTTTAATGAATACCGACAATTTCGCCTTACAAAATGTGTTTTTTGATTTTCTGCAATTATCCTCAACCATAACTTTTCGAAACGAGTTATGATGGCAAAGATACGTTTTCTTACAGCAATCAAATGTTGGAATAGTTATAAAAATAATAAAATACGTACGAACAAAACAAATAAAAAACATATGCTAATTAAATTGTCATAAACTTCAGGAATGATGAAAAAATGCAATAGTTATTTTAGGTATTCAGGCAGTACAGGATTAACTCCCCTCTTTACCACCACCCAAATTAAGGCGCCGAACTCACTCGGCCACTGCACCAGGTAATGGTCAACGAGGGAGATAAGTACTTGTATGGCCGATGTGTGGTAGCCGCCACATCACTCCCCCAGTATAGTAGAGCATAATACAACTACTGCTCTAGTAGCAATGCTATGTCGGAGCTATTGTAGTTCCCACAATTTGCTGCAAACTTGGTCAAACTTTTGCAACCAAAGCTAACCAGAATTTTCCTCATCCTCCTACTCTCAAATTAGGAACTTGCTGGAAAACACCCATCATCTATCTTATGAGAGGCTTTTGGCGTACCATTACCATATGTCACCCTGAATGAAAGAGAGTAAATGACCATATCCTCAGTAACTTTCTGTTCCAATCCTGACTGGTCAATCTCTGAAAAACATTGGCTATGACAAAGCCTGCAACCTCTCGATAGGCAGAGCTCAAAGCTGGTGAGGCATTAACTATTGAGCAAAATTTTCTATTGAACATCCCTGCTATCAGTCCTAATATTTGTGCAACAGCAACCCCTGCAACAACCCATTTGATACAGGCACCAGTTTCTTTGGAATTAGCTACCATTACCCAGTTGCTTCAACAGCTCTTGGCTGGGAAACAGGTATGTGCTGTAGATCCCCCAAAAATTTAGCTCCATTCCCAGAATGTGGACACTCATATAACTGCAAAGGCAGGTCCTGTGACAGATTGTGTTCCTGAGATAGCAGTTCCAGTCATTCCAAACTCCAAATGACACTGAGAGCTGTCAATGGAAAAAGGCTGGTTAACACCTGATCACCCTATGCATAACACATGGCCCCTTCAATAGCTGATTCCAAAAACTCCTTGCCAAATTTCCTGGCATAACCTGTAAAGAAGGCTTACACCCTGGGATTTCCCCAACCACAGCCACCCACAATATTGAAACAATTGGTCAACTGGTGTTTTGCTATGGCCATTGACTGCATCATGAGAAGTTGAATGGAGCCTGATTCTCCTTTAAAACCATGCTCCATGGTGATTGCCAACCCTCAACATGCACATCATACCCAACAAAACTTGGCGCATACTCAGTGACAACAGAGTGCTAAATACACTAAAAATCCCCAACAAACAGCCTGTCACAAATATCATGGACTTCTATGGCAGACTAACTGGTTCCTAGATATTCATCAAATTAGATTTCATGTTGGTATTTAACTAAGCCCCATGACTGAGGAACACATCTCAAAGACTGCAGTTGTCTATAAATGGTACCAAGTCCTTATATGAGTGGGAAGAGTTCACATTCCTTGATCATCGAGTGACTAGGAGACTCTAGCTTAGCATTCATTCTAGATTTGTTTAGAGTACCTGGACACACATTACCTTTAATATGTAACACGTCCACCGGGAAAAAACAACCCTTCATAACTGGCAAATATTGAAGACTGATCTTTGATTTGATTCATGGGCTTTCACACCCAAGAGGTTGCCAATCAATTCATTTGGCCTTGCCTACAAACCAGATGCCTACATTGGTTGAGAGTGTGCACCACATGGCATTAAGCTAAGATCTGTCAACATACAAAGGTCCCCTTACAAGCCTTTTACCCAACTAATTGCTTAAAGCATGTTCACATCAATATTTTGGGTTCATTGTCAACAGTTAGCAGTTCTCGCCATTGTCTGATAATGATCAACCACACCACACAATGGCCTCACTCCATTGTGACAATGAATATTTTCACAGACTGAGTGGCAACACTCTTTGTCCAATGCTGTGTGTCCACCTTTGGCAATCCTCATAACTATAACAACAAACCAGGGATGCTGGTTAAAAGGTTCTCTATTCACCTTGGTTGCATATCAGTTAGGGATACATAAAATTTCAACTATGGCATATCATCCTTAATCAAATGGCACAATAGAACACTGGTACCAAACCTTCAAAGCCACCATTATGGCCGGAAAAAAAATTAAAACTTTGTAGGGAGAATGGGCAGCATCATCCACCCAACTCCTTTATGGCAAAGAGCTCCACCTCCTTGCTGATTACTTTGAAGAGAGCTCACCAAGTGTCATTATACAAATTGATGGCACTCTCATTTCCCAATGTATTTGTGAAAGTACAAATGCATTCATCCAAATCACCTGAACAAACCCTCATACATTCTTGCTGATCTCAAAACAGCTTCGAAAGTATGGTTGAGTATGGATACACCTTATAAGGCACTTGACCACCATATTCTGGACCATACTAGGTCCTAAGTTGTATGGAAAAATGGTTCAAAATCAATATACAGGGACATCACACACACCTATTAATCAATTGCCTGAACTTGGCCTTTGTCTACACAGATACAGAAGCCAATGCAGATTATACAGCTACCACTGACAATCCTATTTTCAAACAGACAGCTGGCCCATCATCTGCCATCATCATTCAAAGACATGACAACCCACCAACAAATGCCTCCTCTGTAATCCAAATACCTTCATCGTCATTCATAAATACAAATGACAGGTGCAATCCTTCATTGATCATCTTTACATATAATTGAAATATAGAATCTCTCACTGAATAATTTCAATTATGTAACAAAGAATTGCACTCTATCAGCACCATGTCATAGTCAAACAGATGGAAAACCCTTTCACGGACGAACAAACTGCAATCTCTCCTCCCACCAATCCACATTTGTTCGTGTTGGCACATGCCACTGACACCATGTCAGATGTTGTAGCCAACTATGCATTATATGTCTTAATTCAAGGCACAATGCATCTTCTTCCTCAGAGGACAAGTCATACAGCGTGTTCAATTGAAAGGTTCCTTGCCAAATCTAGCACCAACTTCTACAGCAAATATCAATACTGGGGAATCTAATCCTGGTAGGTAAGTCTCCATTACTTCACCAACTAGTTGTAACAACTACAATACAAAACCCCCCATGGATGTCAATACCCATCCTATCCCTAGCATCCATATCCCCCTACCCCTTATTGGTCCTTCAATGTGCACTATCACCAGTATGCGAAGAAGTAGAATCAATTAGTGTTGCTATTGATAACACCCCTGTTATTGACCTTTTTTTGACACTGTTTTCACTGGAAAAACAACCAGAACCTCAACCTTCCATCTCTTGTTGCAAGAATCCCCTGGTTGATGGTAATAAACCAGCAAAAAGACCTCACATCAGCAAAAAAAGTGGAGGCTGAACTAAGAGTGAAGTACGTGCTCTTGGTCTCTTCTATATGGCCATGAAGAGTAAGCCATATGTGGCAAATCCTAGACCACTACCCCTGTTCCCCTAAAGGCTCCAACACAGGAACTCATTCTGGAAGCAATACAGCCTCCTGTATCTCAACTGGTGGTTCCACCTGTAGCTGCACAGAATCCCACACTGCAGCCTTTTGAACAATTTACTGTCACAGTGGTTATAGCCCATAACACCCTGTTGCTTGCCCTAGCAACAACACCTGTGCCATTACCGCAAGTTGTGGTCCCACTTTCAGCTTTCCCCTTACCAACCCAGCTACAACTCCCAGTGCTGGTATTTCCCCCTCTTTTTATGCTACTTTATCTTAGCTACGGCATACTGTATCCTCCACCCCAACCACTTATGAGCATCTCCATTTCCCAACCCAATCTTCTGAAACTGCTCATAAGGAAGAAAAATTCAAACAGGCCTCGAGTATACCCAACAAAACCAGCCCCTCAGTCTCCAGTGCCAGGACAAGTTTCTCCCTCAGTATCTACCACAACCTTAAAACTTTGTCTACCCAGGCCCACTCTCTGACTTCAATTTGGTCATTCTCAACCAAACCAATTGAGCAATCCGGTTTTCCATGAGCAAAGTAGTGAATGCTACGCCACACTTGACTGGCATCATCAGTCATTATAAGTTTCTTCCAGAAACTTACTAGAGAGTGGTGTGGTGATGGGTGATCGAGATGAACGAGTGTGCTTATGCACTTGTCGATCACCTAACAAGTCAGTGGACATAAAGTCCAAGAACAACCTGTTTACGCTCATGGGTTTACTTTGTCAGTACTGCCAATCTGAATACTGAGCTCGGCTCACACATACTGGTCTATTTATACACAACACGCAGCACCTTCTGACATTTGTGGTGGTAAGGTGTGTGCACACACCTATACCCACAAAAACAAAGACTGTTATTTGTAATTTCTACATTGCTTCTTATTTTCTAGGTCATAAATTGTTTTATCCAGACCGAGTGTTTGAGATAAACTGTCTTTTTATGACGCAGATATAAACAAACAGGTCATTCAGTCATAATTTTAAAAAACAGCGAATGAACGAACGATAAAATCAAATTATTAATTTCTAAAATGCTTTTGATAAAAAATGGAACTTCATAGAAGAAAGGAAATGAATGTACTTTGAAATACTGAAATTTTTAATGTGTAAACATTCTCCTGGGTGTAAAAAAATATGAGATACAAAAAAGTTGAGATTGCATAAAAAAACTGCAAGTCGCACTGTCCAGTTTCAAATTCTGTTTGTCACATAACACACACACACACACACACACACACACACACACACTCACAAGCAGACATCTGTGGCAAGCTGAGGCACTCAGCTGAATCTTTACACAATAAATATGTGAGGGGGACCCTCGCACGCCTTTTTTTTTTTTTGTGCTGATATATCTTGTAAAGTTTCTCAAATCTGTACAAAGAAAAAACAATTTTTGTAAGATTGAATATCGTATATGGATAATTTGAAAGAAACCAAAGAGAACTATAAGTACCACATATTTGAACTTGAAATAGAATAGCATTTTGATATGTATTTTTCAACTTTCGCGCAGCTCGAGCAATCACTAGTCAATTTCAAATAATTTATTTTTAAAATTAGATTGCGGTAAGATTACATCAATTTAAATATAAAATTTATACTTCTTATGTTTGACTATCTTCGGCGATAAGACTTAGAGAGTTGTTTCAGGTTAATTCTGGCACTCTCTGTTTTAATGTCTAAAATTTTTTTCGACAAATGACATCCCAAATAGCGAATAAAATAAAAACATCATGAGGGAATTCTTCGATCGAAGACCCATATAATAATAATAATATTATTTTTTTTGAATGGGGGTCATAGACCATTTTTCTTCACAAAAACTCCACTGGTCATGACCAAAGGTGCAAAGGAGGAGGAACTAGTGAATCGAGTGAATCTTGATACCCACGTCTAATTTTGGTCCATTTTTTCTTCACTAGTGAAGGCATATTTACTTTCTAGAGAATGATTTTAAATCTTACTTGAATACAAAACGAGGACCACTTTTACTTGTACGCACAATCTAACAAGTGGCTGATGATTTTGACCATTCCGCAACCCACTCATTTATATCATTTACAGTCTTCAAGTTACTCCGAAATTCAATGACGTCTTCAGAATTTTTGGCTGTAACATTATTAAATTTGGATTCCCAGAAATATTTCCCATCTGATTTTTTCTGGAAACATAAACAATGTTTACATGAGAAAAGAAATGGCATGAAGAAAGAATTTGAGCTTCACAAAATAAGCAATGGTTTAGGTTTAGTAATAGGTAGAATAAGCGAATTTAGTAACAGGTAGCGGCGGGTCAAGCATCAGAGCCCATAAGCATAAAGATGAGTGAATCCCTAACTAAAAAGTCTAGTCACACAATTTCAAAATTGATTTTTTCTAGAAATATACGAGCTTCCAAATTAAAGATTTACAAACGGCTATTGGTAAAAGGTAATAGGGAACATAATAAGGTTGTAAGCAAAATATAAAATTTCGTTATCACAGAAAGTAACTTTAAAACGAACGTTTGAAAGGACTGACCCAAAAGTAATTTTTTTTTAGTTTATTTTACGAACCCAACATTACATACATTTTCTGAACATTTTATGTTAATAATTAGTTTCAAGTTTTCTTAAAAATCCTTGATGAAAATTACATTACTCTTAACTTCGGGTCTTCGGCAGACTTTCGTAATTCATATCGTGACACAAATTACACAAGCCATGGTCCATCCCATTTTTTGCATTGAGCCAGATATTTGCTAATTTTGTGAGCTTTTTAATCCTAATACACATAATAATGTATTACACAGCTGAAATCTTTGACTATATAGCTTAATGGACTGCTAGAACTAATAAAATCTTGAAGCCAAAGAATGCAGGCGTTACTTTTCGAAAAAGGTACTTTGTGTGAAAACTGAATTTGTATTCAGTTAAATTTTCGTGACTGCTAACAATATAAGCAGTGAGAGAACGATATTCTTTTAAGTTTCATTAGTGTTTGTACTTTCACTTATCACCAAAGGTCGTTTTTTGTAAAAAGAACGCCTGTTAACAGTGGCTTCAGCGATGTTCCATTTAACCCTATGTATTTCTTATCAGTTCTAGCAGTCCATTAAGCTATATAGTCAAAGGCTGAAATAGATAAATATGGATCAACCTTCCGATTATATATACCTTTCATTATCCTGTAAATCCTTATGTAATGGAAATCCCACCTCATCTCTTTCTTCAGCATCGTCATCATCATAACTATATATATATGTCATACAATCACTCATACACGAATTGCTTCCCCTACTCTTCTCGAACCAATAATGCTGATGCTTCGCCATTTCATATTTCGTTTGTAAAATATATTTCAGTCCGCAATAAAATGTTGTTATAGTAAAAAATCTCAAGTTCTTTCGATCCTCGTTCTGTACGCCTCACATCATGGTAGCCATCGCTGTGTTAGAACTTTGAGGAGAGACTTGAAAAATCTTGAATTGATGGAAAAATAATTCTTTTTAAATTAATTTACTGTTGTGCGAAAATTTTTTCATGTTTTCTATTGAGTAATACACGAAGTAGTTACCGTGTTTTTTTGAGAAGTTAAAACTCGAATTTTAATTTATTTTCAATTTTTGAAAAATTCAAAATTAAATCGAAAATTTGAAGCTGAAGTTCCACACTTAATAACGGCCAATCCTGGAAGTCATCGAACGCTAAATCCAGTAAGGACCGCCAAAGAGATTGTGAGAACAGCTAAAGGAAACCTGCTCCTGTCATCGAGGATACACCGGTAATCCATACATCGAAGACCCTATTTTTCGGCCAACTCCAATCAAAATTTAAGCGGGAAGTACAGTGGTAGCCAGCAAAACGAAGAAAACAGAAATTATTCATTGACACAATAGAAATACGAAGGTAAAATATTTATGTAAAGGTAATATTTGTTGAAGTTAATTATTTTTCGTGTGTTTGAAATCATTGTATTTGAACTGAGGCAAGAATAGATAAAACCTAATAATTATTAATATCCCCTACAATAAATTTGTTTGAAGGAAAAATTGGATAGTATAATATTGAGAAAGAAGAATTAAAGGAATTGATAAAAA
>WOFM01001977.1:0-11238 GCA_011428145.1 Ericerus pela
TGGTCCCCACAGCTACCCCCCCAGTTTCACTGTCGGTGGAACGACTTATGTTCCGAAGTCTGGGGGAACCCGTGGACGACTCATTTGTGTCCAGTGGGTGGCCTCGCATTGTTGCGAGGGTTGGCATTTCCTCCGAAGATTAAGTCTCGGAGGGCCACGCCGAGGGTATGTCCCGCAATAGTCCCGTCGTAGTAGGATAGTCTACGGCGTTGCTGATAGTTAGCTCTGGATTGGATACCACGTTTTCTATTTCTACGAGGATGGTGTCCATGTTCGTCCGCCTGAGTTTTTACGGAAAGGAGTGTAACCTTGGAGAAGTGGCGATTTGGAAATGCCAGTGTTCTGAAAGTTGTTACGGACGACAGAGTTGGAAAATTTGAAATTTGAAAATTTCGGCTCTGGTTTCGGAATTATCGAAAGAGCCTGATTTTCGGAGGTGAGGAAAATGCTCGCCTTCCTAGCGTCAGGTGGCTCTGTGGTGTTAGCCACAGAGGAACAAGCCGCCGATTGGTCCGCAGGGAACGGAATGATTTTCGGGGTTTGTTGCGTCATCTCATTGAGAATTGACTCAATGTTAGCAACGTTCCCTGAGGATTGAGAATTTTTGGCAGGTTGAGGAGGTTTAGTTGCGTCGGAAAGCAACATCTCCTCCTCGTAATCGAGAAGTTGGTCAACTTCCATATTGGTAGTTGAGGACATAGTGAAAAAATAAAAATAAGATAAAAATGTACAAGGAAATTCGAGAGTGAAATCAAAGCGAACAGTTCTAATTGAACTAAGAGTGGTGCTTTGAGCAACAGTCGACAGGCGAATGAAATGTGTTTGTCAGTTGTTGCGACGATTTGGTTCGATTTTCCTTTTGCAATCAGCTGTTTGTGACGTCAGTCTATAGTGTTTTATGTGTTTTTATCTAACCTTCGATTTTGAGGTCGACGTGCTAGTGTGTTAGAAAAAGCACGTGCGATAAGAGTATGAGATTTTTATTATATCTATATATGAGATTTCTATGTATTGGATTTTTATTATATCTATATATTTTTACTCTCTGCAAAATCGAGGTGATGTTCTTGTTGGTTTCTGATTGCGTTTTTTATATGTTCCTTTTGGCCTGCCTCTTTGTTTAGGCTTGATTGGGCTTTTAGGATTATATGTGTGAGTGACTATTTCCTCATTAAATCTGACTTTTTTTATTTTTGGTGTTTGATTTTACCACTTCACTATATGTTTTTTGTTTTATTTGTTTGTGAGTCAGATTTTTATTTGTTTTTTCGTCTTTATTCTCTGAATTTTGTGAATTTTTATTTTTATTTTCATTTATCATTTTGTCCAATTCTGCATTTTCACTAATTAGGAATGCTGGTTTGACCCGATCTATCGACACCTTCTTTTCCTGTCCTGATACAAGTATTGTGAACAGTTTTTTTCTGTTCGATCAATTACTTTGTATGGTCCAGAATAGGGTTTTTGTAAAGCTCGTTTCATTCCTTCCTCTCGTAAGAACACATGCGATGTTGTAGCTAAGTGTCTTGAGACATAAGGTTTTTGTTACCGTGAGTAGGTGCTTGCTAAGGAATTGATTTGCATCATCTTTTATGTTTTGCACTAAGGTTTCGGGTTTATTTCTTTTGATTCGATAAAGAAATCCCTGGCAAGCGTAATTCTTCGCCTATGCTAGTTGAGCGGCGGAGTGGCCAGTGTCGGTTTGTAAGGCTGATCTTAGGCCTAACAAGATGGTAGGTAAGAGATCTCTACCCATCTTTTTGTGTCGGCAGCCATTATAGAAGCTTTAAGAGCTCTATGCCCCTTTCTACCTTTCCATTTGATTGGGGGTGGTAGGTTGTAGTAGCCCAATGTTTAGCACCCAAGGTTTTTGTTAGTTCACTGAATAATTGGCTTCGAATTGCCTACCTTGGTCGGTTGTGATGCTTTGGGGTACTCCCAAATCTAGCAATCCAGGTTGTATATAATTGAGTAGCTACTGTTTGTGCTGACATCTCAATTAATGGAATTGCTTCTGGCCATCTAGTTGCACGGTCAATCATCGTAAGGAGGTATTTATGTCCTTGTGATGGGGGTAATGGACCCACTAAATCTATGTGAAGGTGTTTAAAACCGATCGGTTGGTCTAAACCTTTTAATGCAGATCTCGTATGTCTGCCGATTTGGCTGTCTGACAATTCAGACAGGCACGGGCCCAGTTGTTACAATCTGAGTTTATTTTGGGCCATACGAATCTCGAGGTCATGAGTTTTGTAGTACTACGAGGTCCAGTGTGTGATAGGTTATGCACACTGTCAAACGCCATTTTTCTGTATTTTAATGGAATATATGGACGTTCTTACCAGTTGACACATCACATTTAGTAGTAATTTTGTGTCAGGGGAGTTTTCTCAGTTTTAGTTTAAGACCAGTGGTGTTGGAAGATAGCAATTTTTGCAATTCTTCGTCTTCCAGTTGGTCTTTTGCTATTTCAGGCATATGGTAAACTGAGATGGAGTTGTGATAGCTTCAATTCGACTTAAGGCGTCAGCTGGTTCATTCAGCTCTCCTTTGATGTACCTTATGTCAGTCGTGAATTGACTAATGAATTCGAGCTGTCTTATTTGGCGAGGTGAGGCATGCTCACTTCTTTGCTCAAAGGCATGTGTTATGGGTTTATGGTCCGTATACACGGCGAAACATCTACCCTCTACATGGTGTCTAAAATGCCTTATTGCTGTATTTATTGCCAATAACTCCCGGTCGTAAGTACTATAATTTTTCTCAGTTTTGGAAAGTTTCCTCGAGAAAAAGGCAAGTGGTTGATTGGTGTTATCCTTTATTTGGTATAAGGTTTGCACCTATCGCAAAATCGGATGCGTCTGTTGAGATACAGAGTGGAAGACTGTCATCCGGGATGGGCCAGTAACGTTGCGTTGGCTAGCATGTTTTTTGTATTTTTCAAATGCTAGTTCTGCCTCTTCAGTCCATTCAATGGGCGTTTTGTCGCGCTTTTTATTGGTTTTAATAAGGGCGAACAGTTTGCCTTGTTCTGAAGCAGCGTTTTTTATGCAACGTCTGTAAAAATTGATCATTCCTAGGAACCTTCGAAGTTCTGCAACGTTCTTGGGTTTAGGAAATTTCAATATTGGCTCCACCTTTGTTTTCAGGGGGGCTATACCTTCGGGTGTTATTTGGTACCCGAGAAAGTCAATACTGTTTCTAGCAAATTCGCTTTTAGGGTAAATTGACCGTAAGGCCGGCAGTGTGTATACGCTGTAATACGGCTCTTACGTTTTTCTCGTGTTCATCAATTCCACCTTCTGAGCATATGCATATGTCGTCTAGATAAGCATATGCGAATGGTAAGTCCCTCAGTAGCTGATTCATAAACGTTGGAAAGTTGAGCAGCATTTCTAAGTCCAAATGGCATTCGCAAGTATTCGAATAAGCCAAATGGAGTGATGAGTGCTGTCTTGCAGATATCTTTTTCGGCCATTGGTATGTGGTGGAAACCCCAATTAATGTCTATTTTGTAACATTGTTTTACCTTTCATATTGTTATTGAAATCCCTTATATGGGTACGGGTATTTGTCTGAATGGTTTTAGCGTTCAGGGCTCTATATCCCCGAACGATTCTCCATGTTCCATTAGCCTTTTTGGTCATATGTATTGGTGGAGACCATGGAGCTGTTAGAATGTCGACAAATACCCTTCTTCTATCATTTTGAAAATTGCTTCTTGGCTTCAGCAAGTTTGTCGGTGGCAATCTACGTGCCCTTGCTGAGCAAGGCTGACCCCTTGTTTCTATTACGTGCACTGTATCATGTTTGTATTTCGGATGTTTCCTTATTGATGGTATAAAATACCTGGATATTCGTTCAGTATTTTTAGGAAATCTTTGTCTACAGTTGCACAGCTTCCAATGGAAGTATCTAGTAGTTTGTAATTTTTTGTTATAAACCTTCCACATATTTGCCAGTGGTTAAGTCGATTAAACGTTTATTTTTCAAATCGACTACCAACTCATAGTGAGCAAGAAAATCTGCTCCAAGTATTGGTTGTGATATATCAGCTATTGTGAAATCCCAAGACATGTCCCTATGGAGACCAATGTCTATTTTGCAATGTTTTTTGCCATATGCAGCGAATGTATGTTCGTCAACTGCATTTAGTTTGGATTTCGGAGAAAATTTCTTATGTTTATTTTTAGCTGGTAAAATGCTGAGATCAGCACCAGAATCTATGAGGAATTTTCTCCTTTTTGTCCTGTCCGTGATGAACAGGCGGCGAGAGAATTTGGGCGAGGGATCGGTAGCCACCGATATGACCCCTCGGTCTAGTTTGACTTACTAGTCTGTTCTCTCTTTTCGATCTCTGCGAGGAGAGTTTTCTTCTCCTGCGCGTCTTGGACCATTCTCTCCGCCCATCGTTTACAGCGGGTGTTGCAAGCCTTTGCTTTTTCTCCATATCTATTGTGGTAGAAGCAAAGAGCTGCTGACCAGTTTGGATCTAGTTTCTTGGGAGATTTGGATCTCCTCGGAGGTGTTGGACTCCTATTTTTATCATCTCTCCGTCCTCGAGAGCGTGACTGCCTGTTATTATAGCTTTTATTTCTATTGGGGTTACGTCCCCGGCTCTTGGATCTGTTGTTGAATTACTCCTAGCAGATGTATAGTCTCTAGCCTTGCGAGTTTCCATTTTTAACTCAGCTATTTCGGCTCGGAGCTTACTCAGTTCGTCTGCTGGAGCTGCTGTTGCTTGGATGGCAGGTTTCCCTGTATACTCCATTGCAGTTTCTGCAGCTTTGGCTAGTGCTAGAAGGTCGTCATCGGTCCTTGCATTGGTCAGATTTAGAGCACCCAGCGATTGTACTACTGAAGCTGGTAGCTGCTCACAGAATCTATCTGCAATTACCATTGGAGAGACATGGTTATCACCTTTTTTAACCAGTTTCGTCATAAAAACGGTTGGTTTGTCGTCTCCAATTGACATCCCACTCAATAATTGCCTTATTTCCTGGCGTTGAGTGGTACCAAAGGTTCTTCTTATTTTCTGAATGAACCATTCGTACGGGTCTTCCTCATCTTCCAGACAGTCCATTATGTCTGGGCAGGCCCGAATTATTTCGGCTGGCATACTACCGCAAAGTTGCTGGTAGCGTTCTTCACGGGGAATTTGCTCAACCCTGAAGCAGCCTGTCAGTTGCATGAGCCATGTTTCTACGTCTTTGGGTAAGAACGTAGGAAGTTCAACTCTCCTTTTCTTATTTTGGAGGTTGCCAAACAATTTCTGTTGTTTGTCCAAGGCTTCTTCTACACTAGCTTTAATGAGATCGTGAATTATTTTTCTTGATTTTCAGCTTCTTTGGAAGCGATGGTTCGAACAGCTGCTTGCCTAGCTATATTTTGAGCTGGCTGATCAGCAGTTTCAGCAACATTTTCATCTACCATTGTGAATAGATTCAACTCGTTAGAGGATCCTAGATGTACGAATCGTGGGTTACCACGATTGGTGAGACGTTTCCTTATTTTCAGGCGTGTTCCGTTACCCTTCCAAGTGGACAACGTTTATTTTGGAAAGGGGGGTCGATTTCCCACAGTCAGTCTCCAAGTGAAGAGTCCAGCGAAAATTCCGCTAGACAAGCGCGATTGCTCGCACTAGCAGGCCAGCGGTATTCCGCCAGCTAGCGTTTTCACGCCTGCTTCCTAAAAAAATTCCCAACGTAAAAATCACGTCGAGGTCACCAGGCTGTGGGTTCACCTCTAAAACCCACAGGCGAATGGATGCGGAATTGCGTGTTCGGATATTACCAATTTGGTAAGGCAGCCAACCTTTTATACTATCCTGAACCGGCGACTAGCGAAAGACATCGCCGGTGTATAAGTTAGGCTAAACACGTACGTCATCCGCGAGTATCGAGAGATAGGCGCGCGTTTCGTGTTTAGCCTAGACCGCGGCACGTGCGTATTCGTATGCACGTCCGCGCTAGGCTACGTTCGTAACACGTCGGCTAAACAGAGAACGAATTTCGTCTGTTTAGCCTAAGTGCTACGAGCCTAATTTGTTTTAACGTCCGTAGACTTTATTATGCGGACTTGGTGATGGACCAAGTCCGCGGTCTGTCGACTGGGGCCGAGCCCCGAAAGAAGGGAGGACATGGTCCCCACATTCGTGTTAAATATTCAATGATGTTACATTCAAATCTTAACTATTTAAGTTTTGACGACATCGACGATGAATTTCAATGGCCCAAGCCCAACAGTATCGAAATCTGTCCCCCCAAAAAACCAACTCCACACAATGTTATTAGACAATGGAGCAGATGACCACATGGTCAACGATCTTACAAAATTACGAAACATACGCAAAGTTGACAATACCCGTAGAGCACTTTGTGCTAAAAAGGTGTATTGTAAATCCCACTCACGTTGGATCTATGTATGTCAATGTCTGCAATTCTAAAGCAGAATTTTCCACCATTCACTTAAAAGAAGTATATTATGACCCTGATTTAAGCCTTGATATTTGGTCAGGCGCTAAAATCATGGAGTCTGGAATTTTCAAAATAATAACTGACACTGATCATGCAGACATCACAAACAAAAAACAGGTGAAATCATAATAACCGCTCCAAAGAGAGGTTCCATGTATTACATAGACTATGAGATAGTGGTAGAAGATGAAGAACAAAAAGTCTATCAAGAGCTTGTATGTATGCCTGTCCCTAATACGACATTAGATCAGGAAGATCATATAGATGATCAAAATCAAAATTTTGAAGAACAAATTGAGGCTGAAACTAGTAATCCACAACGAGAGCAGGAAAGCATTGACCAACCTCAAAATTTACAAGATACTGCAGTGGAAGCAGTCACTCAGGAGATTTATTCCGAATCAGAGGACGAATTAAATGGAAAGAGTGTCGGAATAAATAGAAAGCATAAGAAAAATATCAATAAAACTAAAACACTTTGGCACAGAAGATTAGGTCATCTAAGTGGCAAAGCCTCAAAGCCTTATCTAAAGTAGTTGTAGGCATGCCCCAAAATGTGGTCTTTAAGGATGACGACTTTGCCACATGTGAAATATGTATAAAAACTAAATCTACCCGACTTGGTCATCATGGTGTGAGAACTCGACCAACTAGGAGAATGGAAGTAATCTCATCAGACATCATGGGACCCTTTCAAGAAGCATACAACGGAAAAAAATTCATTATAACATTCATTGACCATTATTCAAAATATACTCTTGCCTTCCCTATACTGAGAAAATCACAGCCCTTTGATAAGTTTAAAGAGTATTATTTATCATTCAATACTAAATTCCCAAATGATTCCATTTCTGTACTAAGAACAGATCAAGCAAAGGAATACTACGATTCAAAGATGACACAATTCTGCTCCGAAAAAGGAATTACTTTAGATGATAATGTGGCATATACCCCAGAACTAAATGCTATAGCCGAAAGGCAAAATTGAACCCTACTGGAAAGAGTTAGAGCTATATTATATGACGCCAAAATTGACTTTAAATTATGGTCCACAATTGTACTAGCTGCCGCCCATATCATCAATAGAAGTCCGACTCGCGTCAATTTAGGAAATATTACCCCCTACGAGAAATTATATGGGACCAAACCCGACATATCCCATCTTCGAGTTTTTGGTTCTATTGCTTACAAACATGTTCCAATTGAACAGAGACAGCAATCAGCAGTCAAAGCCAAGAAGAATGAAGAGGAGCATCTTGACCCAAAATTCCTACCCTGTGCAATCAAAACCATTCTAATCGGTTTTTTCGAATGTAGGTTATCAGGTATTGAACCCCATAAAAATGAAATCCTACAAATCCTGCGATGTTAAATTTGATGAGACAAAAACATTAGCCGATTTTACCTGTAGACCTGAGGAATTACAAGTAAAACTCTTGGAAGAAGAAATAGAGGCAATCTACAGGGTCAATGTACTAAAACAAGCCTCACTAGAAGACTCACAATTTATAGAAGATTGTATGCCTGTAAGCTTTAGTGATATTTATCAAAATCCTTTCAAGAAAGAGTGGCTAAAGGCTATCAATGATGAGCTGCAATCAATGTCAGACCTTCATGTGTGGAAAATTGTAGATTGTCCACCCAATGTCAAACCTATTGATACATGCTGGATATTCACGGCCAAAGCCAATGAAAGAGGAATAATGTGCCCCAAAGCTAGACTCGTAGCTAAAGGTTTTATGGATCGATCCGAATATACCATGACAGAAACCTATGCACCTGTTGTGCAACTTTGGTTTAGATGGATCTTATCCGTAACCAACCTATTAAACTTCCAACTAGTTCAATATGATGTCAAAACAGCCTATCTTAACTCTAACATTAAAAATGACATCTTTCTAAATATTCCCCTAGGTTGTAATGTCGATAAATCAAAATTGTTAAAACTCGAAAAATCCATCTATGGCTTAAAAACATCAAGCAAAAATTGGATTGAGTTACTGGATACTCATCTTTCAACATCCAATTTTACTAAATCCAAAATCGACAGATGCGTCTACATATGTAAAGATGAATCAGATGGCATTGCCTTTATGATAATTTACGTGGATGACATCCTTCTAGCAACCAACCACCCCGAGTGGATTAATGAAATAACCACCCACTTTGACTTTGAACACGTTTCACAATGAAAGTCATAAATAATCCATCTCACTTTGTAGGTTTCGAAATAGAAAGAAATCGTGAATCACAAATTATAAAGCTCACACAAAAACAACAAATCCAAAAGATTCTCCAAAAATTCAAATTATGTGATTCTAACCCTTCCAAAATGCCTAAGGAGACAGGCTTGAAATTGAGCAAATCTGATGGAACCGATAACAAAGAATATAGATCAATGATTGGAGCACTATTATACGTATCTAGAGGCACAAGGCCAGATATATCTTTTTCTGTTAATTAACTTTCAAGATTCCAAAATTGTTCCGACCACACCAAAAAAATATCACGTACGTCGCATCATACGGTATTTAAATCCACTATTGATCTGGCACTTGTCTATAGATCCAATTCTGAGGGTATATCAGCCTATGTCGATGCATCCTATGCCCCCCACATCGATGATCAACCTATAAATTTGACAGAATTAGAAAAAGGAAAATCTATAACTGGTTACTTAATTACCATATATGGTTACCTTGTAAATTGGGGCGTTCATCGCCAAAATATTCATGCTTCTTCATCCACAGCAGCTGAATTAATAGCTCTTCACGATCTTTTGAGGATATCGAACTTGCTTGGCTCCTCAACCGTGAATTTTTCTCAGTTGACACTCCTGTAACAGTATACGAAGACAACATTTCTGTCATACATGTCATTTCCGGAGGAGGTCAAAAACATCTTCGAGCTCTCATGATTAAATGTTATGGACTTGCTCAAGCCTATAACGATAAAATCTTCATATTCAAACAAATAGCTACCGAAGACCATTAGCTGACTTACTCACAAAAGCCTTATCTAGTAAGCAGCACATTTCACTAACCCATAAAATCCTGGAATCCCCAAATTTCGATCCATAAAATGTCATCTCCAATATCAGATCCATACCTGTAACAACACAAAACAAAATATTTCACATCAATAATTAATAACTTAAAAAATTTCAATTTCAGATAAACCTACATTACCCATACTTACCTTATTTACTGCATGCTATTTATTTTAATACCTAACTTCAAAAAAAAAAAAAAAAAAAAATGCATGTTACTATTTAATTTACCTTATACATATATATTAAATACTCACTTACCATACTTGTCCAATTTAGTTACCATTTTTTGTATACACAATTTCACCACTTTTTTTATTTTTTTTTCCAATTCATGTTAATTTTTTTTCCATATAATAACTTAATTAAATGTAACAAACTAGTAAATTTTAAAACACTTTTGTAACACCCGCAGTCGTGATCGGTTTAAAAGATTGTAGGGGGTGTTGAGACCACCAATCCTTTCTCCCTTCTCACTCCTGCGAACATACGATCACACAAATACATAATTTATTTATATCTATTCGCGGCTACACTGTTCTACCACTTCCGCCGCTCATTCGTTCATTTCCGTTAACATTCGTTATCACTCATAAATGTACTTTGCTTAAATTATGTATCTTCTATGAAATACACTCGCTTCTTGGACGGAACTTCGCTTAAATCTTTCTTTCTTGTTTCATCTCCGGTCCTCATCCTCTATTAAGAAAGAACATTACATATCGATATTAATTTAATCGATATTCCCTCGTTTCGACTGGTGGGGAAATTGTGATTGGCTGTACGAATTTGTTTCTTTCTGCGATTGGCTGTAGCACCCTTTTTTAATGAAAATTTAACCGAAATAATTTTTTTCGAATTTACTCCGAATTCGTCGTAGTGGCGTAGTGATGTGTGCCACATTAAAAATTATTTCCAATGTATCCTCGACAATTTGCAAGAAATGGAAATCGTGTAAATTTTTTTCTCTCTTTCATTTCTTCTCTCTCTCCTATCGTTTCTTTCTGTTCTGCGATTGAACAATCACAAAAGGGAAAAAAATGCGGCGTGGACTACAAAAAAGTAAATGATTTCTCTCATCGAACATGTTTATTGTTTGTTTTTTTTTTTTTTTTGTTCGCGTGTGTGTGTGATTAAAGAACATGGCCGTCTACAATAATTTTTACGAACTGTTGCGACGAAAATTATACTCGATGACGAGAATAAACATTTCAATAAATTTCATATCAAAAAGAACTTTTACGCCTCTACGTTTTTCAGGGTCAATTTCAATTTTTTTAGTTAAAACTGTTTGGCATACTTCTCTTCCGAAAGGCTGTCCGCAGACTCGTTATTTTTCAAACTTTGAAATATCATTACCTACCATCGTACGTAGTTTTTCCAAATTAAAAAATGGCGATTTTCACACTCTCGTAAAAAAAATTGAAAACTTTCGAAAATTTGGTTAAATAACAACTGCGGAAACGTCCGTCTGGATACATAAGCTACGTCGAAGACTGAGGTCTGCAGCAAAAACGCGTAAAGCAAAGAGGTACGATTTAACTCGCGGAAGTCTACGCGGAGGACGTAGACTACATGCTTACCCTTGCGAGCAACTTGCTTCCAAATTCGTTACTCTAAATCGAAACGCTTGGTAAACAATATGGCGTTACCTGCAAAAATTATCCGTCAAGCCGAATCGGATATTCGTCGAACCAAAAAGTACGTTTTCTT
>WOFM01001978.1:0-15997 GCA_011428145.1 Ericerus pela
CTTAATCTTAACAAAACAAAACGAGTATGACGCTCCAAAAATAAAACAAACTTAAATTCTTAAATTTTGGTCATAATACTAAACAAAACAAAATGGAGCAAATAAAATCACAAAATTAATTGACCAGACAAAAAGGAAAACGTCAAAATTAACAAACAAATGAGAATCATAAAATTAATACTAAGTAACGAGTCACCTGCAAACATAATAATATTAGTATTTTCAAATAAAAATGATACTTAAAAATAATAAGTCTTCCTGAAATAAAAGAACACATGATTAACCAGGAACAAAACAAATATAAAAATATAAAAGTATCTGAAACAGAAAATACAATTATTAATATTATTCTTGATCGAGAATTTGAATTCATCTTGATGGAATACATTCTGGAACAATAAACAGATATATTAGTATTTCATCAAATTATATAGATGAGTTCATCAGACTGCTTGACATCAACTTGGTCTTGATAGTAAAAGAACAAAAAGCTTGATTTCATAAAAATGTCGACTCTTGAGAAAAATTAATTTACTTGAACTAAACTTGTCATTATTTCTTGAGGTTAGAGTCAATATTATATCATAATTTTGAGTCTGGATATCGATCAATGAATTATATTCAGCAAACTAGGAAAAATACGAAACTCGTACCCAATTTGGAATTATCCGAACTTGAGTAAATATTTTCTTGATTCTTGAACTTGAAACTTGGTTTACTTGACCGTTAATATTTTTCTAAAATTTATACAACTTACAAATTTTGAAAAATTTCTTCTATTTATGAATAACAGAAGTTTAAAGAATTTTCATTTATGAATAACGAAAATTTTATTAGCTTGACTTGACTTGAACAATATAGATGGTAACTTGATAAATTAAAGTTTTTGGATATACTTGAGTGACTCTCTTGACTTACCATCTTAATTGCTTAATAGTTTTTCACATAAGAACTCATGTTGCTGAGCCGTAAGGGGTTTTGTTAAAATATCAGCAACTTGATTATTTGTTGATACGTGAACAATTTTTAGTAAGTTATCAGGAACATACTCTTTTACCTTGAGATATCGACATTCGATATGTTTAAGTTTACCATGATTATAGAAGATAGATAATAAGTTACAGGTAGACTGATTATCTTCATACACGGTAACTTAAGTTTTAAACTGAGGAAAAGTTTCTTCAGTTAACCTACTACAATAGAGAATATGACTTGAAGCAACAGCAACGGCTACAAACTTGGCCTCAGTAGTTGACTCAGCAATTACGTCTTGTTTTCTGCTGCCCCAAGCAATTGTATTACCAAAATGTTTAATACAATAGCCAGTAGTGGATTTTCTTGATTTATCTGCTCCGAAGTCAGCATCAACATACGCAACAATATCTTCATCAGGACTTCAGTAGGTTAAACCTAATGTCGGAGTGTGTTTTAAATAACGAACTACATGAATTACCAAAGTACGATGTAACTCCGTAGGTTTTTCTTGAAATCTAGCTAAGAAACTAACCGCAAAAGAAATATCTGGGCGAGTAGTATTAGCTAAATATAAGAGTGACCCAATAGCCGTCCTATAAGAATTATGAGGAGGTAGGGGTATTTCTTGAATTTTTGGAAAATTGGCAAAAGAGTTCATTGGAACTAGACGTTCACCACAATTTTCTAACTTGAATTCGTGAATTAGGGTTTTGATATAATCCTCTTGACGTAAACGAAGATTACCAGTGTTATTGTCAACTTCAATTTGAAAACCAACATAACGACTTGGGAAACCTAAGTTCTTGACTTCAAAATTTTCTTGGATAGACTTGATAGCATCTTGAACAACTTGATTGCTAGTGCCCATAATTAAAATGTCATCAACATAAGCTAACATTATGACAAAATTATTACCACTTGATTTCATAAAAATGCAGCCTTGACGTAATAATGGTTCAAAACCCTTACTCTTGAGAATTCTTGAAAATTTTACATACCATGACCTAGGTGCAGTAGCTAACCCATACACAGCTTTATTTAACTTGAGTGCATAAAGTTTGTTGTCGAGATCAATACCCTGAGGTATTGAGGTATATTTATCTTGATCAATCTCACTATTGAGAAAAGTAGTCTTGATATCTAGCTGTATAATTCTTAACTTAAGTTTACAGGCTAAAGAGAAGAACCAACGGATTGTGTTTGCAGTTGCAGTAGGTGAGTAGGTATCTTGAGTTGAATATTTTTCTTGATCAACAGCACCAACTATTACAAGGCGAGCTTTGAAAGCTCCATCAGGTTTAATGGTAAAAATCCACTTCCACAGAAGTAGTTGATGACCCTTAGTATTTGATTTTGGGACAATACGCCAAACCTTGTAAAAATTTAGAGACTTGATTTCTTGAGTTATTGCATTCTTCCATTTAGGCCAGTCAGGTGATTTTAATGCCTCTTTGTACGATTGAGGTGCATTTGGAGAAGATTTGCATCAGAGATACAAAGAATTTGCACTGAGCCATCAATCACTTGTCTTTCTTGAGAAAGATCCCAATTATAATCAATTTCGATTATCTCATCTTGGGAATTATCTTCACCAACTTGAACTTGAACAACAGGAGGAGCAATATCTTGATTGGGACTTGGACTTGAATCAACTTGATTTTCTACCAAACTATCATTACAAGCAACGTTAGTAGACAGAGAATTATCTTAATTTTCAACTTGAGTTAAATTTTCATTAGGAAAATCTAATTCTTGATTACTAAATTCTTGAATAGTTTCTTGACGTTCATTAATAGCATCCCTAAATGTTTTACTTTCGTCGAATTTGACATTACAAGAAACGTTAGTCTTTTTAGTAGCAGGATTATATAAAATATAACCAGTCTTAGTATACCCTACTAAATATTGTTTGGTACTAACTACATCAAATTTTCGACCAGTAGGTTGATTTTCTTGAAGTACATAAGCCAGACAGCCAAAAACGTGAATACTTGATAAATCAGGCATATTTCCGTAAAACATTTCATAGGGTGTCTTGAAATTTAGTGCTCTATGGGGTGACCTATTATATAAATATTCAGTAGCAGCTAAGCCCCAAAAGGAAGTAGGAAATCCACTCTCTTGAATTAATGAACGAATCTTGACCTCAATAGTTCGATTAGCCCTCTCAGCAGTACCATTATGCTCACTAGTATAAGGACCAGAGGTTTCATTAAATCATAATTATAGTCTTATCGCCATATTGAATACAAGAAGGAGTGAGCGTCTCCTCATGACCAAAAAACAGAAAGTGATAGAAAGACACAGATAAAAACGACGAGAACTTGACTGTTCTAATTCTTGATTCCAGTAGTACCAACTACTGACATCTAACAAAAACTACAACATTACCGATTTAATTCGTAATTAAAAGCAATAATTGTGGTATTAAGAGACCTAGTCAAAGGAAAAGACAATAAGTATTAATTTATTTGATAATGAACTAACATTTTGAACAGGGATACGCCTGTTTGTTTTGAACATAGCTTTTTATCAGTATTAGCAGTCCAGTATGTATATAGTCAAAGGTTCGGTGTCATCTCAATCATAATAGCTCTGTTTGATAGGATACACTAACTTACACCCTTCGACCATACAGTATAATGGACTGGTAAAGTGAGGTGGAAAATGGTAACAACATCGAGGAGCAAAAGTAGGCAAATGTGCTACAACCTTAACTGGAAAATGGCAAAATAAACAATTATGATAGTGTCATAATATATTAGTGTTACAGCCTTAATTAATTTTGTTACTATAGTAGTGTTTGCAAATGTTAAGTTACTATTATTTCTTACTCAACTATTTAGATCCTAAAAGAACTACACAAATTGAAGATCTATTTTCACTAATAAATTTATGATACATCTACAGAAACTAGGTAACAAAAATAAAGATAACTAAAAAATTTCATTGTAATTTTCTAGACGTTTTAACGCATTTTAAAATAAAAAGAAATCTAATTTTTGAAAAATATAATGATTTTATCTTCAAAGAAGCTTCAACTAACAACTGACAATATTCTCTATCGTAGTTTCTTTTCACTTTTTGGTTGATAAAAATGATAATTTGCCACATTCCTTGTTTAGTTGCTTGGAAATTGCCTATTTTAACTCCTGGATGTTGTGACCAATTTTTTAACACATGTCTTATGGGGCTTTACCAGTCCATATACTGTATGGTCGAAGCTTACACCAACCCACACCAGCAGGGATATTCCACAAATATTCAAGTAAAACTTGGCGCAAAGTCCCATAACATTCCTACATTTGTGGAATTGCCCTCCTGGTGTAGGTTGGTGTAAGTTGGTGACTGGTGTAGTCCTATCAAACAGAGCTATAGATATCCTGGAAGCCCGAAGGGAGTACTGGAGAAAAGACTGACGGATTGCTGTCACAGGGTTGCCAGAGGTACGGATTTATCCGTAAGTGTACGGATTTTTCAAGGTATGAAAATCTGCGTACGGATTTTGTACAGATATTGTAAGAGGGTACGGATTCACACGGATTTCTTGCCACTAGTACGGATTTTTGAGCAAAAATACAATATAAATAATAATTAAGCTTTTTTTTCATCACACAGTTTAGTTGCCCTGATTGCTGATGAAAAAAAAAGTCAAATTTTCAATGTTTGTTGGCTTTTGCCATTGAGAGTATAAATTTATAATGTCAAGAATATCGGAGAAGAGATAAAACGGATACGAGAAGCCAAAGCCCAAAAGTCAACAAAAATTAATAGAAAAAAAAATTCAAATATATATACACAATAACAGGATCACAGGAGTGACTAGAATCTATATTGAGTTTGAGTAATAGGAATTCTTTCAAGTCAACCTGATTATGAATGAAGCTGCAATATCATTGAGTTAGAATCAGCCATAAACACACTTGGAGCTACAGTTAAGATCATACCCTAGTTTTTTTCCTCATTTTATGAGAAATGAAATGCTAAACTCAGATATTGAAAGACTATAATGACGTTAATGACAAACAGCCTTAATTTTAACCTATTTATTCGATGTATTTCTACATTTCAACTTGTTGTTCTACACTCCACCTGCACTCGCTTACTAACACTTAGCGCAACTACTCTCGATAACGCGTACTAACAATATTCAGGTTGTGCAAACAAACACAACTTTTTTCATTCGTTCACCTGAGAACGCTGAAACTCATTTCCTACTCAAACTTTGAACTCGTAATGGAGGGAGATCGTTCATCTTCCTCAAACTTGTAAATTGTACTTTAGATCATTGCATTACAGTATCTCTAACTAACTTGTTTCTTTCCTTGGCTTTCAACCTCACTTCACAACTAATAAAATTCTCCTGGTAAACTAGGAATAGCGTTTTTTTAAATCATTTTTGCAAATTCAGAAAAAAAGGCGAATACTTGAAATATTATCCCTCAAAAGTCTCAAAACATAAAAAAAAAAGAAAAGAAGAAGGTACTTTTTCTTTCAAAACGAGTTTGCAACACTGTACGGATTTGTACAGATTTTTTGGCCGTTGAAAAATGTAGAAATATGACAGAGTACGGACTTTTCATATTTGAAACCTGGCAACCCTGTGCTGTCATGTGTGGACTTTCGAAAAACACTTGCACAGAAGAGGTACAGTTCTCAGGTTTCGTTCGTAGTTTGATTGTTTAAAATTTATTGATAACGTGTTCGTATCTGCGGGTTTAATTTTTTTCGATTTCTAATTCTGTCATTTATAGATTTTCGTATTTTGATCGTTCATCATGTTGCTGCGATATTATTCCGATGAAGCGGGAAACCGTGTGTACACTTTAAAGGTACGATGGAATTGGAATATTTACCAAATTACCTATATTGCGTTACTCGAGTAATTTTATTTTATTTAATTTTTTAATTTCTACCCGCGAAAAGAAAACACGTAACTTTTTAAGATACTGTATGTGTTTTAGTTGTTGTTCACTGTGAAGTATTTTTATGAAAAAAGATTTGTAAATTCAAACACGATTTTATATTGTTGTATATATTATGAGCTGTTACCCGCAGCTTCACCTGCGTAGTGTCTAATAATTAGTTTAATCCCCTTTTTGTCGACCCAAATAATTCTGTTTTCCCAATTTGTAAAAAATGATAACTTTACCCCCATGTCGCTATGGATTTTCTTGATGATATTAAACCTTCCGTGGAATATCAAAATTTTTTCTATGAAACCTTATGCAAATCTGTCCAGTGGTTTTGCAGTGATAGTGTTTCCAACAGTTTTTATCTAGTAGTATTTTACAGTACGTGGAAATGAGTCCCATCATATTAATGAATTTCTTTTTGCATTTCCAGAAAACTGATCCTAATGGTAATCCTACGTACTCTGCTCATCCAGGTAACTTGAATTGATCTATTAACTACAACTTCGATTATTTTATCCATTTTCTTTCTCATGTTAATTTATGATTTTTTTGCAATTTCAGCTCGATTTTCACCTGCAGATACATATTCTAGACAACGAATTTTAATCAAGCAGAGATTTTCCCTACTTCCTACTCAACAAAAACCTATTGTTTATTAACTTCCCGAAATTATTATCTAGTTTTTGCGTATTTTTTCATCTAATATAATATGTTTTTTAAATGTTCGTCAGAGTTTTCCTGATGATTTTGAATGTTTCAAATGAAACTTTTCATTTAATTTCAATAAATTTTATTGAGTTCCTGAAAAATTTTGTGTAATTTTCTTGAGAAAAATGTGTCGTTCAGGTGAAGATTAATACAGTTTTATCGTAAAAGAAAATTTCTGCATTCAAATTTTTCTCCTTTTAATCCAAATGGTATTGATTTTACTCTGTATTCATGCCTGTAAGTGGTAACATATTCATTTCAACATATCCCCCGTAAAGAAATAAAATTAAGAGGTTCTTTTAGGACAGTAAAGTTCGAAATTAGAAAGTGAATCAAGATGCCCAGAGGCACGCTACAAAGGGGTACCTATTATTGGTCAAGAATATTTTTGACAAAATCATTTATCTCATTAATTGAAAACCTTTTTTTCGGTTTCTGTGTATCAAACGTTTAATTTTCATTTGATTTAATCCAGAATTTCAAGACTTGTAAAATGTTGATCTTTTGGTTCTTGTGAAATTGTTCCATTTATCATTATAATGCATGATAGTGTGATTCAATAATTGTTTGGGTTTTTAAATGTATTAACCATTTGACCCGTATTTAGTTCATTGTAGTCTATTTTTTCAAGTCTGTTAATGAAAAATACGTTTATTTATTTTATAGGTAATGATAAAAAAAATGAACATTGTTTTAATGCATTTTTTGTGAAAAGTCAGCAGTTTACCAAGATAAAATTTTTAAAATACCGCCCAGTGTACTAGTTAATTACGAATTTACGACGTAGGAATATCAATCCTTTGGTTATTAAGAATCTGAGAAGAATCGTGTTCGTTGCTTCGTTTCAATTGATTTTATGCACATCGATATTGATAGACTGTATAGTCAATAAATTTAGAATACAATAATACTTATGATTATTGTGAGACCATTCGCAGTCGGAGGAGAGATGGTCGAGAAGAACTCGGGTCTAGTCGGACCTGAACCTCATTAATACTTTTAAGTTTTAAAAATTCAAGAGTTAATTGCATTATTGTCAAAAATTGTCACTGTCTGTCATGCGAAAGACAAAAATATTATGAATATTAAACATGAACATACGGACACACAAGCGGTTGATTGAAAATAGGTCTGTTCTAGGAGATGCATTCTGTACAGATTCTGTAAAATTAGGGGTGCTATTCTATTGAATAAACAGCCAAAGATGTATAAAAATTAAAAAGACAAGGTCCATATTCACAAACGTCACTTTAACCTCCCTTCACTTAAACTTAACTTTAAAAAAGTTTTTTGCACAATTTTGTACTTAAAAATATGGGAACATTGTATCTCTTATGAGAGTTCCAATGTAAAAATAAAATGTTACCACATTCTTAAATACAAAATTGTGTCAAAAGTAATTTTTAAGTGAAGTTTAAGTGAAGGGCGGTTAAAGTGACGTTTGTGAATATGGGCCAAGAGCTCTGTTTGATAGGATTACACTAACTTACACCTGTAGGGATATTCCA
Source organism: Ericerus pela (assembly GCA_011428145.1). NCBI lineage: Eukaryota > Metazoa > Arthropoda > Insecta > Hemiptera > Coccidae > Ericerus > Ericerus pela. The sequence goes on from WOFM01001978.1 coordinate 8,108, forward strand.
CAAATATTCAAGTAGAACTTGGCGCAAAATCATATAAAATTCTTACATTTGTGGAATCGCCCTCCTGGTGTAAGTCGGTGAAGTCCTATCAAACAGAGCTAAGTTATAGTTTACTCTGGTAAAAAAAGTGTCCCATAATCGAGTTGGGAAAATTTATCCCGGTAGATGGTGTATGTGCTAATATGGATCATTGGGACAGATTTTTATCGTTGCTTTAAAAAGGAATTCATAAAATCTAAATTATCGAAAACTGTTGAGGTGAGTTTCGATCGTTTCATCCAAGAAAAACTAAGTACGGACATTCATCTTTAAAAAAGGTTTATTGATAACTGATGTGAGGTATGCAGAACGAGGATCGAAAGAACTTGAGACTTTTGACTTTTAAGAGGTTTATTTCGCAACTAACATATATTTGACAAACGAAAAAGTAAATGGTGAAGCAACAGCGATATGCGATCGAAAGTAGTAGGGGAAACACTTTGTGACTAGACTGTACATATGACATATATATATAGAGAATGTTGTGATGATGATGATGAAGAATGAGATGAGGTGGGATTTTGTATCAACACCCCCCTGAAATTTTACCGAATAATTTCTTCATCGTGTTCCCTGAAATCGAATTAATAATTATTATTCAAAAAAAAAAATATTAAATACAAAAAAAATACAAGTACAAAAAATATATGCATAATAAAAATTTCGAAAAATATTAATATTGTTTGTTTATTATTTTTGGTAACTTGGGTTCCTAAAAAAATTTATTGCGCTGTGCTTCAAAATAAAATTGGTAAAAATAAATTAGTATAAAATAAATAAATATATAGAATATGGTAACATGCATGCAATAATGAACACTATCGTGTACGTAAATATTATATGGTATATGTATGTAAATAAAAAAAAATAAAAAAATTAAAAAATTAAAAAATGGTAACATGCATAATTATTAAAGTATATCGACTAACATTTATATTTCCGCTCGTATAATTCGAGTCGACAAAAAAAAAATTCAAAAAGGAAAAATATTCACGAACATATATACGAATGAATAAAAAAAATAAAAGAAGGTGATAGAACAAATATGATAAAAGGTTTTTCCATTTGCGGGTTCAATGAATTCGAGCGTACGTTGCGTATTTTATCTTAAAAGTAACATGAACAAGATTGCAGAATAATATTTGTTGCATCGTATATTATCTTTCGTACGTTGTATTGTATTCGAAGTGGCGTCTAATATGTTCTCAGATAAGGCAACGTTTTTGGTTTATCTTAATTTGCGGTCATGTAATAGGTTTTAATCTCTTATTGTATTTATTGTTGAAGAGTTTCTTTTCATACATGCGTGTGGGAATATTTCGTGTATTTTTCTCACGCTTGTTGGAAAGTGTATAGGGTTTTTATTATACGATTTGTAGGGTTTTTATTATACGATTTGTAGGGTTTTTTCTTGCTCGATTTTCCAAATTTTTTCTTTGTTATAATATTCGAGAAACCTTCGATTTATCTTTAGCATGTATTTTCTAGTAAATGGTGTTATTAGGTATTCTTTTTGACAATAATTGAAGGTTAATTTTTCTGCAAATATTTTCGTGTTACGACTTATTTTCGAACATTTTACGACTTGTAATTGAAATGGGAGAAAATGAATTTATGGACTTATATTAATTTTGACTTGAATTTCTTATTATGTGTATATATTCGTTTCGTTTAATATTTTCACAATTATGTTTTCGAATTTTGACCGATCTAATGATTTTGTTAGGATATCTGCCAATTGATCCTCAGATGTGACTGTTCTAAAAAATATTATTTTTTCTTCATAGGCTTCCAAAATGGAGTAGCACTTGATCATTAGGGTTCGTGACTTTCTCTGACTTCCCCCGGAACATATTTTTTGCGTCGAGATATTGTCTTCCATAATATCCACCATTAATTTTTCTCCAAAAATTTCGAAATTTAAATATTGCATCACTTTTATAGTATCAAGGGTGTCAAAAACTGCAATTATTTCAGCCGCGGTACTCGATGATGCGTGAATAGTCTGTTTACAACAATTCCACTCCACCAAGTCTCCATAGGCGAATAGCATAAATCCAGTTATTGACTTCCCTTTATCTAAATTATTTATTTCTATATTTTTATCGTCAACCTGGGGCGCATAAGATGCATCAATATATGCCTGAATTCCATCCCCCTTTGATGTAAATTTTAGATTATAATTTTTGGTTGTGTTGACGTACCTGAATATTCTTTTTACATAATTTTTTAAAGTACCATTTGAACTGTTCTGAAAATGGGAAAAAAAGTTCACTGGGAATAATATGTCCGGTCTTGTCAGTCTCGCTAAATAAAGTAGTCCCCCTATCATGGATCTATACTCCGTGTCATCTCTGCCATTTTGTATTTTATCAATTTTTAGTCCCGTTTCCATGGGTGTATTTGTGTTTTTGAGTTCAGAGATTCCAAATTTTTTGATCATTTTTTCTATATGTTTGTACTGGGAAATTGTTATTGTGTTATTTTCAATGTCTCTCATTATTTCTAAACCTACAAAAAATTTTGGATTATTCGTAATTGTGATTGTAAAATCTTTTTGGAGTTCTTCGTTTATTTTTGTAATGGCAGATTGTGAATTTGATGCTATTAAAATGTCGTCTACATAACTCAAAAAATATGTTTTTTCATTTTCATTTTTCATAATATATAAGCATCTATCACTTTTTGTTTTTTCAAATCCCATTTCTTTTACTTTCATATCCAATAAGTCGTACCACGATTTGCTAGAAGTTTTTAGGCCGTAAATTGATTCCTGAAGTTCTAGTACTTGATTTTTATTTATATTAATTCCTTCTGGTCTTTTAACAAAAATTGGTTTTATAATGGGTGAGTTTAGGTAGGCAGTTTTTACATCGTATTGAATCATTATTAGTTTTTCTTTATTTACTATTGATAATAATAGCCTTATTGTTCCTATGGATGCTACAGGTCCATGTGTTTCTGCAATGCCATATTCTGTCCGATCCTTAAAGCCACGTGCCACAAGTCTGGCTTTAGGTTTTGGGTTCCCGAATTCGTCAAATTTTATCGTAAATATCCACCTCGTATCTATTAATTTTTGGCGATCATAATCTACCACTTTCCATACTTTCAAATCATCGAGAGAACCAAATTCGTCATTAATGGCCTTTGTCCATTCTTCTCTAAAAGGATTAGTTTCAATTTCAGAGAATGATTTTGGTATATTATCTTCTATGTAGGCCTTATTATATTTCATTCTGACATTCATAACTACAGGATTTATTATTCCCAAATCATACTCATAGTCTGCTGATTTTATTGTAAGAGGTTTTTTATTGATTGAGAGTGATTTTATATTTTGGGTTTCATCTACTTTAACGTCGCATGATATATGTGATTTTGAATTATATGGATCTCCCAAACAATACCCTGTGTTCGTGTAGCCCATTAATATGCTCTTTTCAGCCCTATGCGCCAATTTTGGGTCAATTTTGTCTTTTGATTTGGATTTTGCTTTTGTGGCATTTTGTTTCCTTACCTCTATGGGTATATGTCTGTATGTTAGTGCACCGAATACTTTTAGATTTTTTAGATTTGGTTTTCTTCCGTAAAATAATTCGTATGGTGTTTTGTATCCTTCATTCGCTTTGGTTGGGGATCTATTGATTAAGTAAGCTGCTGTTACAACAGCATAAGACCAGTATTTTATATCGAGATTAGCATCAATTAACATGGCCCTTACTCTCCTCATTAATGTTTGATTTTGCCTTTCGGCAACACCATTCAATTCAGGAGAATATGGAACCACATAATCCATTGTTATGCCTATTTCTCTACAATAATTTATTATTTTTGTATCTGTATACTCTTTTGCGTTATCGCATCTTATTGTCCTTATGGGGTGTTCCGGAAATTTATTTTTCATGGACATTATAATATTTTTAAATTCGTTTGTTACCTGATTTTTATTGGTTATGGGCATTACAAATGTATATTTGGAAAAATGGTCTATGAAGGTTAGGATATATTTTTGATTAGCCACAGAGGGCGTGAATGGACCCATGATATCCGACGATGTTAATTCTAATTTTCGGGTTGGTTTAGTTCTAATTCTTGTATGTCCCAGTTTCGAATTATTAGCTATACAGCATATTTGACAGTTAACGAAATCTTCATCTCTAAAATTAATATTTTCGGGTATTCCAATTGCTAAATTTTTTAATTTTTGTAAATATCTGGCATTTAAATGTCCCAATCTCCTGTGCATTATTAATTTTTTATTTATGTTATTATTATTATTTTTAGGTTCATCTATATTATTATTTTCATTGGGTTCATTTTTTATTTCGGTTTCGTCACCCCCCTGAGATTGTTGGGTATTTTCGTTTTCCTCAATAATTTCCATTTCTACTGTGAAATCATCCCATTCATCATTAGTATCTTGGGTGACTGGGGCACATATTATATTTTTTTTATCCATATAATCCACTTTATCTTTTTTTTTTTTTTATATCATTATTTTCGACGTTATAGTATATGTAAAATATACCCTCTTCTTTTTTGGCGGTTATTATGATTTCCGCTGTCTCAATAAAATAAATGTTTGCAATTTCCTTTTGTTGGTCGATGTTAATTATACCGGTATTTGTTATTTTTATGGCCGAGATAATATTCAAATTTAAATCCGGCACATAATGAACGTCGTTTAGTTCTATCAATGACTGATTTTTTTTGGAATTTTCGATTTTTATGATCATTCTACCCGTATGTGTAGCATATAAAAATGTATTTCTACCCGCACATTGTAATTTAATGGGGGTTATGAATTTTTTTACATCCATTAATTTATTCAGATCGGAAGTTAAGTGGACCTCTGCAGCTCCATCAAGAATTGCTCTATTATTTAATGTTTCGTAATTTTCTTCTAAATTTTGTTTATTTTCTCGAGTTAATTCATTCAATAACCAATCTCCATTACTATTAAATTTTTTTACCATACAGGACATTTGAATTCTCTCTTTTATTATTATTGGATGAATTTGGGTTTGTTTTTGGTGGATAATTCCCTTGATTATTATTTGTACTATCATTATTATTCGTTTGGGAATTATTACTCACCCAGTTCTGTGCTATATGGCCAAATTGCCCACACCTATAACATTTAGGGTTGTTTTGGTTATTATTTCTACTACTGCCTCTATAATTATTTCCTCTATAATTGGGATTGCCTCTATAACCGTTTCCCCTATAGTTACCATTGCCATTATTGCCATTATTATTTGTATTATTATTATTTTGGTTTTGTTCCGATGAATTACCGTTATTACTACCATTTTGACCATTATTATTGAAACCATTTCTATTCCCATTTCTATAATTATTATAATTACTATTTTGGTTTCTATAATTATTTCTACCTCGATAGTTGCTATTAAATCTTCCTCTATAATTATACCTATTATTACCATTATTATTTTTATAAGTATTATTGGCTTGATTATTGCCATTATTATTTTGTTTCTTTAACGTTTGGTCCCTGTATTTTTGGTCTGAGTCCTCTCTCAATATCCTTTTGAAATTATCCAAATTTTTTTCATTAGGAGGCAAGCTTTCGTATTGTATTTTAGCTATCTGTTGTTCATAGCATAATGCCAATTGTAAATTTTCTAGTTCTTCGGCTTCTGTAACCTCTTTCCCACTGTCTCTCACATCTGTTACGAGTTCATCCCATTTTTTTAAGAAACCCTTCATATTGCCACCTGGCTGAAATCTAAATTCCAACCATTTTGCTTTTGCCATGTTGGCTGTAACAGAAGTTTTAGTCCCATAAATATTATCCAATTTCTTAAGCATTAGAATTGCTGTATTGCAATCTCGTATTTGTTTTGTTATGTCGTTAGATACTCTTTCTAAAACAAACGCTTTGGCGTTATCCTGCATTTTACAGTAGTTGATCATATTTTTATCTGGCCGAAAATTTAAATCATCAATATTATTTATATATGGCTGTAAAAACTCATGTTCCCCAAAGATGTCATAATATCCCGCACCTCGGATGGCAGATATGATCATTCTACGCCAATCTAAATAGTATTTGCCATTAAAAACTTTTCCGAGTGGGGCTTGGATGGGTTTAATTTCGTTCGGGGATGCCATTTCTTCTTCTATTTTATCAAAACCTAACAAATTATTTTCTTTATTACAAACAGGTGTGTATTTTTTATTTTCGATTAATTCTTTTTCTAATTTTTCTATCAAACTTTTTTCTTCACGATTTTCTTTTTTATCCAGTTTTCTAAATTTATTCAATTAAAGAATCTGTTCATAAATTTTTCTTTCGATTTAGCAGAACTGTAAATTCTGTTCAAAAAATAATTTACTGAAGATTCTGAAATCACAATATATTTTAGAGTACTGATTTCCTCTATTCTACCCGATATGTCTATTACAAAAGATTCCAATATTATTTCACCTGTATAGTATTTTACGTGTGGTAAATTATAAATTTCGATTTTTAGATCAACTACTTTCTCTCCTTCAAACTTTTTTACTAATTCTTCTAAGTCTTCCTTTTTAATATTATATTCTCCTATTTTACACTCAGACACGTTTATAATTTGGGACATATGATTTTTAACTATATTTACTTATTTTTGCCTCTCTTCAAATACAATTACAGAATACGAAAAATAATTAATTTCATCAAATATTACCTTTACAATGGTTTCACCTTATAATTTCTGCTGTGCTTGCGAACGATTTATGTTTTCTATGCCAATGACCTTGGTACTTCCTGCCTTAATTTTGTTTTGGGTTGTCCGAAAAGTTGGGTCTTCGATGTTGGATCTCCGGTGAGTCCTCGACGACGGGAGCAGGTTTCCTTTGGCTGTTCTCTTGATCTCGTTGGCGGTCCCTCTGGATTTGGCGTTCGATGACTTCCAGTATTGGCCGTTATTTGAGTCTGGAACTTCAGCTATTCTTCAAATTTAAATTTTGATTTTTTCAAAATAAATTAAAATTCGAGATACTTTCTCGAAAAACACGATAACTTTTCGTGTATTACTTAATAAAAAACATGAAAAATTTTACGCACAGCAGTAAATTAAATTTCAAAAAAATAATTATTTCATTAATTTAAATTTTCTAAGTCTCTCCTCAAAGTTCTACCGTAGCGATGGCTACCATGATGTGAGGTATGCAGAATGAGGATCGAAAGAACTTGAGACTTTTGACTTTTAAGAGGTTTATTTCGCAACTAACATATATTTGACAAACGAAAAAGTAAATGGTGAAGCAACAGCGATATGCGATCGAAAGTAGTAGGGGAAACACTTTGTGACTAGACTGTACATATGACATATATATATAGAATGTTGTGATGATGATGATGAAGAATGAGATGAGGTGGGATTTCGTATCAACAATAACGTTAGTACAACGACTGACGAGCGGAGAACATTCTCCGTCGAGCAGTGGCGGAAAGAATATTATGCTGGCGATCAGTGTCGCCACATATAGAAAGACCAACGCCCATCCGCAGTCCAATACCAAATATCAAAAAATTTTGCGGGTTGAGTCATTTAAGACTATTGGCCGAAAGGTTGACTTGTTAGGAGTATTCTCATAACAATATTTTGGTACGTTTTTCGATCAAGTGCCTTTGTTAAAATATCAGCAACTTGATCGGAAGACCTAATATCGTTAAACATAATTAGTTTATTTTGAAAAGCTTCCAAAACTGCATAACACTTGATCGCTAGAGACCTGGAGCATTTCTGGCCTCCCCCAGATGCAATGCGTGATGCGGATATATTATCCTCATACACCTGCACTGAGTCGGTTACAGAGAAAACGCTCTCAGTGAGTTTC
>WOFM01001981.1:0-22204 GCA_011428145.1 Ericerus pela
TCACACTGCCACATAGATGCGCGAGGTAACAGACAACTAAATTTGGTACAAAACTTCTCAATCTTCACTCGACAGTCATCACACAACCCTACTGGAACTATTTGCCACCACAAACTGTACGAAGTGTTGAGCACATCACCAGGGTACACCTTTCGATAAACAACCAGACCACTTGGACCACTGCAACTAGATGTGTAATAATACAGTGCTTTAAAACACGCCACATCGCTATCATCCCTTGAAAGAAACATGGGCGCAGCATAGACCACACCTTCATCAAGGGGAATGAATCCCAGGTGAAAAACAAAGTTTCATCCACCATTACGGACCCATCCCCAGGATGGAAGAGTTCAGGAAGCAACAAGCACTCATCCGTCACGCTTGATGAAGAAAACAGGCAGGAACTACAATCCAAAATCGACATAATACTAATAATAAATTTCGAGATCACGATCGACACTACTCCAGAAGAAGAAAATAACAGTTGACTGAATGGCACGACGAAGGGTATATAAACGACAAAAGTATTGGAAAATAATTTTAATACTAGCGCGAAAGGAAACATCATAATTCACCACACTCTCCTCGTCAGGATGAAGCCTATCATTTTGTAAAATGACATGCAAGCAAATTGAGTACAAAAAGCAAAAAGCAAAAAGAACTAAGAGTAAATACCAAATTATACTCAACAAGAAAACAGAAAACAACAAAAGTAGTATTAATATACAGATGCACTTTTTTAAAAAATCCTTTACACCTATATTAAAAACCTAAATATCAGCACAATCTCACTGCTAAAACATATGAAACCATAAATATAACTAAAAATGTTTATCTTTCACATTTGCAGACCATGGGAAAGAGAGAATATCTAGCAACATTAATAGCCACATTTGTTGCACTCAGCTCAATCACAAGTGCTTAAGAGTCAACAATCAAAATCAGCGCATCATCAGGCGCATATTTCGAACGAAATACTCACACAAAAACATATAGTAAAACGATACCAATAATTTATACGATAAAAAATACCGAGAAGAAATGCGATACACGATTGGAGTAAGAGTTTTCAAAAATTAATGCATGTGCAGTTACTGATAACCTCTGGTGTAAGCAAAGATCAGATAACTTGCATAAAACAATAAACGCAATTACCGAAATACAAACCGTTAATGAAGCAATAATTAACAAATTTGACAGAAAAGAGACAACAAGACTGAAAAGAGGAATACAGATAATTGGAGATATAGAAAAATGGTGTGGCAAACGTGATGACCCTGAGAGAAGGAAAGGATTTGATAAAAACGAAATTAAATTAAAAGAAGAATACGAAAAATTGAAAAATGTAGTAATAGAAAACCACACTGACCTTTTAAATATAATTTCAGAGATAAATTCATTCGCTAGATATCAAACGAGAATACCGAAATGCTACGGGAGAATTTAATAAACGCAAAAACAGAACTAAATGCCAATATTAACGAACTCATCTTAGAACAAGAAGAGAAGCAATATTAGATGCTGCAAGAGGACTATATGCAAATACAGCAATGGAAAATGTAAAACTCACCCAACCTATTACAAAATTGTACAAATCACCACTTACCAGCTGCAATAATCCCAGAAGAAACACTACAAGCAGATCTGAATAAAATAAAGAATCTAACACCCAAATCCAAACTGAAACTTGCAATAGACGAAGATGATCTACAAGCATACTACCAGAATAAACTAGTGAACTGCCACATCAACACAGATGAGATAGAAATAGAAATGAAAATCCCACTACATGATGCAAACACAGAATACGAACTATACAACTTCATACCATTAGTATTTAAAACTAACGACAATAGGTTAGTCTATTGGGATCACAAACCTTCAACACTCGCATACAACACCAAAGATGACTCAACCAGATTAATTACAGGCACAGATCTTGATTTATGCAGCAAATCCGATTCATTATGTTATATACCTCAAGACCGAACTCACAACCACAAAGGGAATTGTGCTAGATCACTATTCTATGTAAACATTCAAAGAAATAATTAAAGCGTGTTCCTTTAAATGCGACCTAAACCACACAGAACCAATAGTGCACCAAATCGACACCAAGCAGCTTGCCATAACCAACGCAATCAACCCTCTAATAATAACCGATACCGTAACAAAAGAACAGAAAGAAATTAGGATCAACAAAACATGGCCAGGAGCTATATTATTAAAAGTTCCGTGTACTCATCAAATTTAACAATTTACAGATAAAAACATTCCAGAAGTTATAATACCAGCAGGATTCCCGTGTATAAAAGATTCAACACAAAGAACAGAAATAGAACACCATCTTCCAATGGTTTGGACGAAGTATGAGTTTATAGAAGTCAACGCTGGTATAAAGCAATCTTTTAAATTTCCAAACATCTCCATAGCGTACAACCCTAAATGGAATAAAGTGGTACCTTATCTTGCACCAATAACACCAATAAAATACACTCAAGAGAATTTGAAAACCGAAGAAATAGAAATTCCAAATTTAGAATATCAAGATACCGTCAATATAATCCATTTAATCTTAATCATTTGGTGTTCAATGCTATCAGTTGCCCTAGTATTCCTTATTTACTCATCCATACGACTCAATTGTCAGACAATTAATGCACACAATATAATCAATGATTTGGCTAGGACAGCGCAAAAGTAAGAAACCTATAAAGAATAAGTAAAGTATATGATAAGATGTAAGTATTACAAAGTAAGTATGACACAAAATTAAAATTTTGGCCATTTTTCTTCCAAATTAGGAGGAAGCAGGGGCTTCCAGCTTTTTTGCCTGGGGGACCTTTGTTCCGTCGTATTTAGGCAGACAAACATATTCGCTGACCTAAATACTCCGCAACAATTAACGGCGCATATTTCTTCTAAATATTCACCGTTACCTCTGTTAGTAACCCAATTAATAAGGCTAACAGTTATGCAGACGTTCAACTAATCAGCATAACTGTCAGCCTATTTTGGTATGCACCTGAGGTACCTTTTGTGAAAACATAAACAATATTAGGCTCAAAAAGAAGTCACTTGGTAAATCGATTTACACCAAAACTTCACTTGCCTTTCTAAAGAGCTTCGAAGTATTTCTACTACATTGAACTCTAAAGTCTATAGGTGTTCTTACACACCGCCAAGTTATACGGTGAGGTGGACAACATTAGGTATAGTATTAGTATATAGGAATATAGAGTACGTGTATCCGCAAAATAAGCAAAGTTATTAAGTATAAGTATCTTATTATGACGAAGTGATAACCGATGTATTTTGTGACGTTTAATTTTGTATTAAATATTATCTCGTAAAGCACGTATTTATTTTGTGTTTTTTTCACAACTATCTGGGATAACAAACACAACATTGAATAAAAATGATTTTTTCATTCTAACAATATTTGGTTAGATTTGAACCAAATGACTTTCGTTTTTCCCCCTGTTATTTCAACGATGGTTGATGTAAATTTATATTATGAGTTTTAACACACTATATAATACATTTTTCTGAACTTTGATCGTTTTTCGGGAGCTTTAACCGCATATTTCGATGTATTTTCTCATTTTTCAGAGAATATGCGAATAAAATTATAAATTCATGTAAATGCATACTTTTGGCACGCCCAAAGAATATGTTTCGATTAAAACATTTAAAGGTACGAGTACGTGTGTCGTGGGCTCCGCCCCGACCCTCCTGCGCACAACGCAATGCGCAGAAGTGGTTAATAGACACTGACGCTGAGGTAGTTGCGGCAGTATGAGCTCTGACTTGCGTGAGAGATCATCACATATTTTATTGTCCCTTGGACGTTAAACCAATTTATAATGTTAAGGAACTATTAGCCCACTACATGGTAGCAGGAGCAAGTAGTTAATCCTTAGCTAAAATGAATTTGCCTTTGAAAAAAGACATTTTTAATAATTATTTCGTTTTGCCTTTGAAAAAAGACATTAAAGAAATAAAATTTTTTCTGAAAACTTTGAATTCTTCACGAATTTGGTTTTTATATGCCTTTGAAAGAAGACATAGAAAAGAAAAAATTACTTCATAGCTTCCACTAAAATCGGATTATTCATACAATTCGATAAACTCTTAAAAATCTTAGGTAAAATAAAATTTTTTCCTCTGATAATTAACACATTAGCATCTTAAAACGTGCTTTTGGACTCAATAAATAAATCTATCTTCCCACCTAGTGAGAAATAGTTCCTAATTTTAGGCTAACAAATAAATTTTTGTATAAAAATTTATTTTTGTACGCCGCCCCCAGAGTTAGTGAGAAAATAATTTACTTTTATTTCCTCTATTAAACTAATTCTGGACGAAAAAATTAATTCTTTATATTTCATAAAGAAATATTTTTTTCGCCGCCCCCAGCGGTGAAAAGAAACTTACGATTAAATTCGTTTGCTTCGCCCGGCAAATATTAGTCGTGAGATAGAAAAAACGGCTAAATAAAATATTTGCTGCGATCTTTTGTCGCTACAATAGTTCGCTAATGCTGAGCGCAGAGATAAAATTCGTAAAAAACCTCTGACTCGGCTGCTTTGCTTCGAACGAAACAAAGAAATCAAAAAAAAAATAAAATAAAATGAATACGTCGTTTTATTCCTGCGAATACGACTTTGTAGGTTCGTATTCACAGCACCTGACGATTCAAGGCCATTATCGGCAACCGATTCGTGCATTAACTTGCACGAGAATTCGAAAATCGGAAGAATACGATGTAGTGATGCGTCTATAAATACGCACCACTACGAATACACAAATACTATATAGCCACCCTACCAGCACGGCTATACACGTACTGGGTAACTATTACGCACACAAATAAAACGAGAGATCACAACTACAATAATTGCGCATGCGCATCCTGTTGTATAGAGCACAGGAACCATTTTGTTCAACCCGTTTTCACGTCGATGAACTACTGTGCTCTTACTTAATTAACTTCTCTCGTGTTTTTATGCTAATTAAAATAATTAACATTCTTTGTGTGCGTTTAATTTGTGTGTGTTTATTCTCGTCGCCGGAAATTCGAATTGTGCGATCCTTTTTACGCGCTTTATTTCGTTTTTTCGCCGTTAATAATAATTTTTTATCGTTTCAAAATTCGCGACATTTTTTTTATTAATTCCGCGAAATTTTATATGGTGTAGTGGCCTAATACCCTCATCATATTATGTAAATAAATTCATCTGCACACCCACGGCCAAGGATCTTGACCGCGAGACCTGCACTCAAATTGGTGAGTTTTTTATTATTATAATAAAATGTGCCAATGTTATCAGTAGCCATTTTGCGTATTTTGGATGGAAGAAATGCAATCAGTATTTCTTCGTTACGCTGATTTTTCGTATTTTTTTGTCTCTTTAAGTAGTGGGCAAAAATTTCTGTACTTTCTCATAAATTAATCTAATAAGTGCAGACCTTAAAAACAAGATAGCTTCGAGAATTTTTCGAAACTATAATTATATCACACGATCGAGAACATTTTTATTAGTGCTCTTCTTAAATTTACGACCATTTTAAGTGATCGTGTATATTTATTTTCGTAAAATACATCGTACTAGTTAAAGACTTACGATGTTTTTAATTTCGTTAGGCCCCTAACAAGGTCTTCCGATACTTTCTATATAACAATTTTGCCTTTTTATTAAGACAAAAGAAGTCGCATTTCATTTTACCGACCTAAGTGTATGTTTTTCCGATTAAATTGATATTTTGATCGTTCTAAAATGCGCCTACGTTCGTGTAATGCGATGTTGACCTTGAACTGATTGAAAAATCAGCTCAAGAAATTTATTCTTCCCTTTACTTAAAGTGAAAAATTTCATTTTACGGTTTTGAATTATTCTAATAAAAATCGTAGGCTATCTATAATTTAATAAAATTCATCATTTTATTGAAATTTTTATCACCCAAATTACGCGTTTGCAGATATACTGCATATATCGTTACTTTATTACAGAACCTAAGTGTTTTTCCCCTTAGATTCATGTTACAAATTTCATTATATGATTGATATTTTCATTACGTAGATATTATGTATTTGTATTTATCATCTGTTGTTATTGTAGGCCTATTAATACGACCTTCAAAAAACTAAATTTGATTCTGTTCACACGAACCAAATGAGTACGTAAGCAGCCTAAACTGCTTCGTATAATAAAAATCCCCTTTTAAAATTTATTAGAAATTAATTTTCCTAATATTTTCGTCTTCAAAATTGCTCGGAAATATCCGAACAATTGTCGAATTTACGAACACGCGCTTTTCGTAATTCTTTAATATTCCTCTTTACTCTTTCTTTCGTAATGATCGAATTGTAGTGCTAAAAATATCCGCGTAAAGAATTACGTACGTTTATCCTTACGCGCGATTTTAGATAACCCATTGACCTATATTTAACTAGGCCAATGATCCTTCATATAAGGTGTCCCAACCTTATCAAAAAAAAAAAAAATTTTTTTTCTTTTCTTCCCCAGATTTTTTTTGGAGATTAAAAGGTCGTATTTATTCGTCTACTAGGCTACATATACGAAAAAACTTTTTTCTGAAAATTTTTTTTTGTGTTTATGTCTGTCTATAAACAGCCTTTACGAATAAAAATACGACGACATGGCAGACAACCAGAATATGGATGTCGACCCAAATTTACCCGTTGCCGATCAGGGTGCTGACCAGCAACAACAAACACCTGTTCCATTAGAACCAGTTGTACAAATCATTCCAGTGACTCAGGAAACTGAGCCACGAGAAATCGTAGCGTTAACTGCTGTGTTAAATGCAACCCCTGCCGATGATCGACAAGGAGAGTTGTGGAGTTCACAACAGTCCCGCAGAAGGTCACCATCATCCTCTTCGGGTGAAAGTTATACTGGCGATACTGATGACATCTCAGTTCACTCCAAAAATTCGACCACCTGCATAGACTTCTACCAAGCAAGTATTTGGGAAGCCAATGATTATATAGAGGAATTGGAGAAGCTCCTTCGTAGCACGAAACTTAGAGCTGACAAAGCCCTAAGTAAACTCACAGCCATCACGAAGATGATTAAGGAGCTCCAGAAGCCACCAACTGGAGTTTCGATGGAGAATCTTATGTTGGCAAAAAAGAAAATTCGCCAGCTATACGAAATCGAAGGCGAAATAACGCAACGATTCAACCAGCCTAAGCCAATGCAAGTTGACTTAGAGCAACAACAAAAGTCATCATCCGTTCCTGTAGCAGCTCGACAACAAAATGCCGAAGCAGTACAGCAGGACCTCGACCGACGGGCCGAGGAAGAAAAACGTGCCGCTGAGAAAGCTCGAGCCGAGGAAGCTCGACTCGAGGAAATAGCAATCCACAAGGCGGTCGCGGAGAACTTTCAAGTTATAGAAAAGATTGCAAATAAGGAGTCTGAGTTGGAGCTAGCCAAGCGTGATCTTCAGAATCTGAAGATCCGTATAGAGAATCGCTTCGGCATTCCCTATAGCGAGTTCCAGCGCAGACACCTTGTAATCGCAAACTTGCCCCCCGTTGGACAAGGTATAAATTCTAACATTAATTCTGATAATTTACATTCTCAGAAACGTAATAATGTAGATGAGTTAATTGATGATACTATGGCTCCGCCTACAAAAAGGCATCAACAAGAACCAATGGTAGTATCACCGATTCATTCATCTATTTTTGACAAAACTACTGAAGGTCCATCTCTTGCTGCGACCCCACCAGCTTTGTTTACAATTCCTTCCGCTACTACAGCTTTGGTACCAGATAATCTGATACCATCGCCTCATACAAATAGCAGCGATAAAAATATTTTTAAATTAATTCCTCGAATTTGGGAAATTGACCCTTCAGAATCATTAGAATCAGCTTCTATGAATCTGAAGGCACCAAAATTTTATTTAAACAAATGGGATGGTGATTTAATTACCTATCCTGGTTTTCTAAATGGCTTTAAAAAATACGTACATTTACGTACGGATATAGCCATTCCTCAAAAAATTCATTTACTTCAAGGTGCCCTGCCGAAAGAAATTTCTGACAGGATCAATCATCTTTCTCCGGACGATATAGGTTACGTCCAGAGATTAAAATATTTGCATGACCGTTATGGCGATCTTAGCAAGTTAAGGGAAAAACTTTGGTATAAAGTCACTGCCTTTCCAAATTCTGATAACACCCTTCCTTCGATACAAGATAGGATGGATGGACTTGCAGTTTTAATTGATCAGTATCGACAAGCTACTGAGATAGTTGACGAAGAACAGCTATTTAATATCGCTGTAAAAAAGTTTCCTCCTCGATCTTATATGAACAATTTAAAATCGAGTCAGCGAAATGTTAATAATTTATTCTCGGCTATCAGGGAGTTTATTAAAATTCATGAGTTAGTTGAATTGAAAGTCAATCCAACCAATAAATCTCAAGAACAAACCCCCGGAACTGAAAAAGCCAATAATCCAAATTTTAACAAACGTAATAAGCCTAAAGGCAATCAACTTTTTTCTGTACCTTCTGTTAACAAAGAAGATACAAGAACTTTTTCGAGAGGAAAGGCTAAACCCAATCCCAGAAATCGAAAAAGCAAGAAATGGACCAATAGGCCGACGAAAAATGCTAAATCATTTTTTGTTACAGGTTCGTCGAAACCTGGCCCGGAGATTCCGGACCAGAGTCAAAATACACAGCAGGATGCCCCGGCTCCCGGGACACCTCGCCAAAGACGTGCTTTGCCGAAGACGATTATGAAGATGGACCCGTACCCAAACTCAGATTGTATTTTCTGTTTTAATGGGCGTCACTGGTCCCATCTTTGTTGTCATCCTCGGTACAACACGCTCCAGGCACGCGTAAAAGCGTACCAGGTGAGAAATTTGTGTTTCAAGTGTGGGACTCCGCACGGGTATGGGACTTGTCCCATGCCCCCGCCGAAGTGCTGCCGATGGTTTAATTGCCTGTCGACAGAACACCACACGAATTTATGCCCCAATGCTCCGTACCCACTGAACATTGCGAAGGCGCAAGGATGGGTTGAAGCTCTTCGAGATCGAAAGGCAGCTTCCTCACCTTACGAAAGTGAGAATGAAACAAATCCTTCAAATATTGAAGAATCTCACAATTTAACATCAATTTCTCAAAATCCTCCCCTGTTTCAGGAGATGATGAACAATAAATCGAGTCGCCACCCAAACGTGACGCTTGAGTTGACGGAGGAGCAGCGCCAAGGCCTACCTCAAAACAGTGAGTTGATTAATTTCAATACGATTAATTATACAGAGTCTTTCTTTTTAGGCTTTGAATCGTATGCTCATTCTTTAAATTTAGACAAACCCATAAAAATTTGTGGATTTTTCGATAGTGGTAGTCTTCGCACGTATATTGTGCAAAGATACGCGTTTCACGACCTTAAGCTTAAACCTTCTGGTAAAGAAATTTTAACGCTTATGGGTGTGGAAAATTTAAATACAAGCAAGATAACATCTTACTTGGTTCATTTTGATCTTTTGCTCCCTGACGGAACAAAGGTACCTATAAAAGCAAGTACTTTAAGTAGTATTTCGCATAATTTAAAACAACCAAATATTAAAACTTTTAAAGCATTGTTCCCACAATGTAAAAATATTAATTTTTCGACACTTCCTCAGGAGCATACGATTCACCTTTTAGTAGGTAACGATCTTATGTGGTCTTTCGTGAAGAGTGTTCGTACAATTTCGTCAAGAACATGGCTAATTAACACGCCATTTGGTCATATGTTAGGTGGAGTTTTAGTCCCACCTGATGAAAGTGATCTTTTTACGCCAGTATTCTTGACATCACCGCAAACTGTTGAAAATCTTTGGAGGCTCGATGTTTTAGGTATAGAGTCTCATAATTTCAGTCAAGTTGAAGCTGAGGCTGAAGCTTTACGATTGTTTTACAAAGATGTTAAATTAGTTAACAACAGATACCAAATTCGGTGGTTATATAAAAACTATCCCCCACCTTTGGAGGATCATTTTAATCTTTCGATTAAGAGACTTGAACACCAATTGCCGAAATTACGACAATCTCAAGAACTCTTCGAAAAGTATACACAATATTTTGAAACTCTCATTGAATTACAAATGATTGAGAAAGTGGATCCTCGAAGTAAGCCTGAGTTAATCCATTACATGCCCCACAAAGGCATCTTGGACTTAACTAAGAGCACTCCACTCCGAGTAGTCTTCGATGGATCCGCCAAACCTAAAAACAGCAGCCATTCGTTAAATGACTGTATGTTCAAAGGCTCAAACCTATTACCGGACTTGTTGAAGATTTTGATGACTTTTCGAAAAGATAAAATTGGCATTATCGCCGACATTCGTAAAGCTTTTCATCAGATTCAACTTCACCCCGATGATAGGGATGTATGTCGTTTTATCTGGGTAAAGGATCCTTTTAAACCTTTGTCCA
Source organism: Ericerus pela (assembly GCA_011428145.1). Lineage (NCBI taxonomy): Eukaryota > Metazoa > Arthropoda > Insecta > Hemiptera > Coccidae > Ericerus > Ericerus pela. The sequence goes on from WOFM01001981.1 coordinate 10,478, forward strand.
GAGATAATATAATTATTTATAGATTCCAAAGAGTACCCTTCGGAATTATCACTGCTCCTTTTTTGTTAGCAGCGATTTTATTACATCATTACCAACAAGTTGATCCTGAATTCAGTAAAAAGTTTGCAGATCACATTTATGTTGATAATTTAGTTACTTCCCTCCCCACATACGAGGAAGGTTTACAACTTTATAAGCGTTCTAATGACATAATAGATGCCATTTCCATGGAACTCGCTCAATGGGGCACGAATGATGAAGCCTTGAAAAAAGACTTCGAACCTTCGAAAGCTCTAGATAAATCAATTATTAAAGTTTTAGGCCTTGTTTGGGATATGGTTAAGGACATTGTGTATATGCCCCCAGTAACCACTCAAACAACAATTTGGTCTAAACGTTCATTTTTACAAGCAATGTCTTCCTTTTATGACCCCATGGGTTGGTTCGCTCCAGCCTTCATACCATCAAGGACGTTTATCAAACACCTATGGTTAGAAAATTATAAATGGGACGAACCTATTTCACCGCAGCTTCAAAAGTTAGCTACGGTACTTATCGAAGACCTTCATCAAACTACAAATTATTGTTTTCCGAGGCAAATCTACCGTGGAACTTATAATCCAAAGGATTGCGAGCTCCATGTCTTTGTAGACGCTTCACAAATTGCCTATGCGATGGCTGCTTATCTACGTTTTAAGAACGCGGAGTCTGGTACAGCATCGCTACGTTACCTCATAGGCAAGACGAGAGTCGTGCCTATGAAATCAATTACTATTCCGAAATTGGAGTTGATCGCAGCACTCATAGGTGCACGTGCTATACGAACTGCTCGTAAACCCATGGATTTGAACAACTGCCCAACTTTTTTATGGTCGGACAGTAAGTGTGTTCTAACCTGGTTGACGGAACGTAAAATTCAACCCCAGTTTGTTTCTAATAGGGTTAATGAAATAAAAAACATCCCTAATGTTCAATATCGTTATGTGCCATCAGCAGATAATCCCGCTGATGTAGGATCTAGAGGAGCCACTGTCAAAGACATGCTTCAATCTCTTTGGTGGACAGGTCCAGCCTGGTTATATTCAGACTACCAATCCTGGCCACCGACTGATCTTCATATCATAGAATCGTTACCAGATTTGACGCAGGAAGAAATTTCTACGCCAGTTTTCTGTACTTTACGACAATCTTTGGGAAATTTGGAAAAATTTTCTGAAACTTTTCGTGAGAGCTCAGATTCGATTTTTGATAATCATCGCACTGCGAAGATGAGAAGAATCGAGAACTCTCGCAAACAACGATGTCCTACATTCCTTTTAGAACCTAAATCGAATGCTTGCAAACTACAAGTGCCAGTATGTCCAGCTGACACAGATCGTAGCCAGGACCCATTTCGTTGTAATAAAATTGACTTTGAAGGTTTACCTCCAGCAGGCCCTCCAAAGGATGATCCTTATTATAAAACTCCGTGGTTGAGCTTTATACATCCACCTTTAAATTCTACCTTTCAATATTCAAATTGAAAAATTTAATTCACTTAATAAACTAATAAAGACATTTTATATGTGCCTTTTTGCTATACGACGTTTCTGTGCGAAAAGACTACGTAGAACGCGGTCTGTAGCACCTTACGCCGTGTTACCCAAAATCTTTCAATTCGGATTGATGGCTTTCATCTATTCCGATCAAAAGAAACATTTCAAAGAACTCTTTGATGTGTTGGAAAAATTAGGGCCACAGAGTTTTGTGACCTATCAAAAATTTCATATTGAGCTTGATGAATCGGGTTTGCTCCGGTTACGGAACTATATTGCAAAATGGCCTCATTCGGATGATATTTTATCACCTACCCTTTTGCACCCTGATTCCCACATGACTAAGTTAATTCTGCTTGAAACGCATTTGAATAATAGCCATGCTGGACCCAAGTTTACGATAGCTTCGTTTCGACGAAACTATTTTGTACCTCGTGCATCTAAATTACTTCCAAAAGTATTGAAAAATTCTTGCATGGAATGTAAAAGGTCTAACAATAAGCCTTACCATCAACCGACCCATTCGGCGATGCCAGACTTTCGTTTAGTACCGTTTACACACCCGTTTACCTACACGGGTGTGGATATTTTTGGTCCTTTTCAAGTTTTTGATGAGTTCCTACCTAAAAAGAAAAGACAGATGAAAGCTCTGACTTCACCTGTTAAAAAGAAATGGATACTTATATTTACTTGCCTTTCAACTAGGGCAGTATATTTTATCTCGGTTTCGTCTCTGACTACAGGCGAAATATGGACAGCGTTCATCACCTTCTTTGCTGATCGTGGGACACCTAAATTATTGTTGTCTGATAACGCTGCCCAGTTCCATCTCATCTCTACGTATTTACCGAAATTTTGGTCTACCTTTAATTCCGAATATACCGTAGCAGATAAGTTAAATGAAAAAGGCATTGAGTGGAATTTTATTCCACCCAAAGCATCTTGGTATGGTGCCCCGTATGAACGTTTAATCGGAGTTTTCAAACAATCCTTTTATCACGTTGTTGGACATCATCCTGTGCATCAGCACAATTTCCAGGCAGCCTTGAAAAATATTCAAGTAATGATCAATGAACGACCATTATGCCCTGCTGCAGATGAAGCTGAACAGTTAACACTAACTCCAGCCCATTTCCTGCATGCCAACTTTCGAACTTTTACACTTGATCTAGATTCAGAGCTGGCTGAAATTACGCCAACTTCGAAACAACTCCAAACTTTATGGAGAATAGACCAAGAGTATATTCACAAGCTTTGGGTAGCTTGGAAAAGATATTACCTAATACACTTGAGAGATACTCCTCCCAAGGGTGTACCTAACGCCTATCGTACTTCTCCCTTTAAGCCAGAAGTAGGTGACTTGGTACATGTATTAGATTTTATTAATAAACCAGGTGTCTACAAAATTGCTAAAATTGTAGAACTTGAGAAATCCAGTGACGGAGAAATCCGCCACGCTAGAATTGAACTCCCGAGCAAGATACTGACCTCACGGCCACTAAAGTACCTTGCGCCTTTGGAGCTCAATTGCTCGAAACCAGTGGTTACCAATTATGTTCCACCTAAGTAGAGCCTTATTCTGAAAGACTTCACAACATATGCTAAAGTGGACTATGTTAAACTTGATTGTTCTACATACTTCCGACCCTAACTGTCTTCAGGGGGCAGTCAAAACGATGGTCTGAGGCCCAGGTGACCTCTAACCTAGCTTTTTTTGACACCCACTGCTGTCGTCGAGCACTTTTCACGAAAGAACGCGGACAGTAGGTGACAGTGCATGCATGCAACTTATCTTAGATTTAATTATCTAAGTGACTGAGATTTAATTACCTCAGTTAATTAGAATTCGCTAATTTCCTTTCTTATCCTTTCAGAAAATGAATTTTATGGCCATTAAATTCATATGTGTCTCCTCCGTCGTATTAGCAGTTCGCCATCCTGAAGCCAAAGTATTTTTTGACTCAGCAGACATATTTTATTAAATTTCTTAGCTTTAGCATATATAAGTTTGTTTTGTTTTGTTTTGTGATTTTTTTATTATTATACATTTCATATAAACTTGTTGTGTCGACCAATTTTTTCTTTCAGATCAATTTTTTTTTGAAGGGACCTCCGAAGGCCCCTTCTAGGTACACCGCCCCCAGTGTCGTGGGCTCCGCCCCGACCCTCCTGCGCACAACGCAATGCGCAGAAGTGGTTAATAGACACTGACGCTGAGGTAGTTGCGGCAGTATGAGCTCTGACTTGCGTGAGAGATCATCACATATTTTATTGTCCCTTGGACGTTAAACCAATTTATAATGTTAAGGAACTATTAGCCCACTACAACGTGCTCTAGTAATCAGATTCTGATTTAGAAAAGGTGTACAAGAACCAGTTGAATTAGACTTTCGTCATAGGAAGGATTCTACCACAAAAAAATAATGGTTCTTACATGAAAACAAAAAGGAAATGAAAAAAATTAGCTTAAAAAAAAGGAATAACCAACAAATTGTGACAATCACAAACCTACATCCTACAGTTCGGTAATAATACTTACTGTTTTAGGTATTTCAATAAGACGAAATTTAAAGCAGATATTTTTATTATTCAAGACGTATAAAATGATCGGATTGATGTATAAGTAGAGGATAATTTTTTCAGAACATTTTTTTAAATCTTGTTTTGGGGATGTTATATTCCTTTCCCAAGTAAATAGCTAGAAGTAAATAACCTGAGAGATACTTATAGCAACATGAAGTCGGTTGAAAATAAAAAACAAATTAGGTAAGCATTCAAATTAGCTTTAAATTTTAATTTCTTTACAATTTCAATTTCCTAAATCCGAGAGATCTTTCAGTTATGCAGAACAGTGAGCACATAGTTACATACGAAGTTGTTTTGACACTTTTGACTTGTAAACGCATAATCTGCTGGGAAAATTAAAATATTTTCCTTTTCAAATACTAATTGTAGATATTTTTAATTTTTGACAAACTTGAGTGACTCCTTCAACAATGAAAATAGGTAATATTTTGAATATTGGTTGGGGATTTCTGTTTCATCTTATTTAATACAGTCAATAAATGAAAATATATCTTTAATATTTTCGTTGACACCTTGTATATATAAAACATGTTTATGTCCTCGGTATCTTGTTAATGGTAACCAGAAATCAATTTTAAACGACACAGATCCGATAGTGGCCTACGCGTTTCAATATAACTTTGTTGGAAATTTAAACGATTTTATCATTCAATAAAAATTGGCAAAAGTACAAAGCAAGCTGACGATGTTTTTTTATCTTCCAATATATAAAGACAAGTTGGCATTCTTTGTCACCAATGTTCTTCCAATGTACAGAACAAAATGTTTCGAAATTCATACCACATATGAAGAATATCCTACAGATGGTTTATAGATAACAAAAAGTAAAATCCTTTCAGGAAAACTACTAAAATTAAAGCTGAAAGTTGTCTAGCATTAGTGTCTCTATGTGAATGCATGGGTGAAAGTAATCTCAACATTATTGTCTGCATGTGAGTACTATTGAAAATTACTTATCAAAGACAAGAGACGAAATTATACATCCACCGACTGGTGACTTTATGTTAATGACAGCAAATTCATTCCAGACATTCATTTTTTTCTCCCCATTGAAAGGAATAAGATAAAAAAAATTTAACACAGCAGCAGCTCCGTGAAAAAAGTAGATTTTTGAAAAATGTAAAATTAGGTAGTTACTAAAAAGTTATTAATAGATAGTAATAAATAATTGTTCCTGTTCGTCCAAAAACAAGCATTTTATAGGCAAAATAAAAATGAAAATAGTGTTATGGGAAGTACCGTGCAACCGATCCGCACCAAAATTTATAGAAAATTATAATATTTGTTACAAAATTTGTAGCTATTGTTTGAAAATTGATAATTTTATGGTTAAAACAAAAATGAAAATAGCCATATGTGAAGTACCGTACAACCAATACATATCCAAAATTTATATCAAGTTATAATAAATCATAATGAATTTTTGTTTCTAATTTTGTAGTTGTTGATCAAAAATTAAAAATTTTCTGGCCAAAAGAAAAACAAAAATTGCCATACAAGAAGATTCAGGAATTAAAAAATTATAAAGGGAAACTTGAAAATTTTCAGTTTGGAATTTTAACCTTTTCAGTTGAAATTTTTGATTTTCTCTCTCCCCCCAAAAAAATGCCTTCGGTACCTCACTATTGTCTATTAAAATCTTTATTGAATGACAATGGTGATCCATCGCCTTCAAATTCTGAAATCATTAAATGGAATGTTTCATTATACTTCTGAGTAATGGAAAGAAAACTAAGTACTTCATTTAACCTCCAGCCTAAAGTCTACTTCATTTAACATCCAGCCTAAAGTCTTTTTTCAAGCTTACTTCCACATTTTAAAAGCAAAAAATACAATCAATTTATAAAAATTATCACGTATTGACAATAAAAAACAAATACATCCACAAATATATTTATAAGGGCATATCGTTTGAAGAAATAATACGGTTACAAAACTGAAATCTTCTTAAATTACAGAATGGTTACTTACTCAATTAAGAAAACTTAGAAAATAAGTCAGATATTTGATGATATTTTATGGCATTATCGTCTAGCCCGTCTGTCAGACGGCTACTTCAGCTTGTTTTCTATATACTTATTATTTTCTTTGAAAATTAAATCGAGATTAATTTCACGTTGAATTGATTAAATTATTTCGTTCGACGCTGTTAGAAATAAAGAGGAATAGAATGCGTGTCACTGATGTCGAGTTAGTATATTTATCTAATACAGTGGCGGAGAGGAACGCAGGGACTTGGTCCAATTTCTAATATAGGGTTTTCTGAACTCGAACAGCGACTTACACGACGGCGACAAATGCACATGAGATTGCAACGATCGATGCTGTTCGTCAGTAATCTGAAAAATGCAGTATCATTTGATTTCAAAAGCGCATTTTTGTGTGGGGTTTAATACTATCGCCAACCCAAAAGAAATCGTTAATATTTTGAATTCTGAAGAAGCATCTGGTAAAGGTGTAATAATAAAAATATTTTAAAGCAGAAACATCACTACACTCGGTATCATTCTGATTAAAAACAAAAAATTGGCAGAAGTTTGAAGAAATTTTCAATTTTGGATTATTAGCAAACGCTGCAGACAAATAATATTAACAAAAAGTTAATTCAGAAATATTGCAGGGAAGAGGGAGTCATTCATTACAGACTGAAAAATGTAGAAAACAACGGCTAGCACTTTTGAATTGAGAGGAGGAAATCCACCTTCTAGTCAGTTAAAGGTATGGCACTAATATCGTATCACAATAAACCAAAAAAAGATCAAGTTATAAGTGCCTACCTAACTTTGGTAAAGTATGTAATACCCCATAAACTTTCAACTACCTCTAATAAGCCGTAGAATCACATCAAAAATTACGGATTATTCAGTTAAACACATTAGCGTCACAAAATCAAGACTCTGTGGGGGGGTTTCAACGTCATTACTTGCAAATGCTCGCTCGTTAGCATTATTGAGGGAAAGAATTATGAGTTTTTTTGGCTCAAAGCGGATGGGATTAGAACAACAATATATCCCTTTTCGCTACGCCACTGATTCAACAGGAACATTTTAGCCATAAAATTCGCTTCCATTTACAAAACTTTACAAAATGATCTGATATGTCTAAAATTGATTGAGAGGACAAATTACAGATCAAAATATTTGACACATTTTCGAACTCAAAAAGCTATGAACTTATAAATTTCTAAATATTGAGAATTCTGACGAACATTTTGTCAAAAACTGCCAAAGCTAGAAAATTTAGGCACGAAAAATCAAGTTGTGTGTTCCAGAGCTCACCAATTGCGAAGAATTTCGAACAATGACACTAACAAATAATAGTAAACAGCTAATTTGAATTTTCACAAACGGACTTGGAATAAAATACATCAAATTCTGTCATAATCTCCCTAGATTAAATAATGATTGCTTCCTATTTCCACACATTGTACTTATGTAAGCGAGGTACCTTCACGTTATCTGCAAAATATGTTCGAACCCACTGCTGAAATTTTTATCTCACAAATAAAAGGGAATCTTCGCATTTTCTACGCTCCCTTTCAATGCGGACAATTGTGAAATAGAAACTATCATTCAAAAATCTTGATTAGTTAATAAACCTCAACAGAACAAAATTACTTCAGCGATCATATTTTGAGAAACAGAAATGCTACTGTTCATATAAATCACCTTCGGGAGTGAACTTGGGGCTCGTGGACTTCATTTATTTCATCGCAATAAGTAATAAACAAATATAATAAATTATATTTCTCCTAACAAGTCAACAAGATAATATGAAGAAACGCTCGAGTATTCCAGAGATACTTAAAATAGTACGTCGAAATGGATGTATAGGTATTAAAAGCACGTTTCATTTTTCATTTGGAGAAACAATGTCCAAGGTGGTACTCCCAGAAATAAATTTCAACATTCAGTTCCAAAGATGTGCGTCTCCAAAGAATAAAATTCGAAAACATGATTCTGTATACATATTTCGAAACAAACTCCATCACTAAAATATAATACAATGTTCGGACAAACAATTCGACTCGAAATGAAGTTGAAAAAGTTGAGTTCGTTTCTTATACGAAAGAGATAAGCACGAACAACCTTGAAAAGTTATTAAGTGTCACAAAATTTTAGAACTAATTCTGCTAAAATTTTCATTCGTAAATTTAGCATATAATTATTCAAGTACTCACTTCGTCGTTCGAATATTGATCGAATAAGGGTTGACAGCTTACCTAAATTCTACATACCACATACAACAATATAGAAAAATTCTAGCTTTTCTATACGTATATATTGACCAGCAGCTATTGTTTAAGATGTGTAATACAGCCTCGGGGTTGAAATGTCAATTTCACGAACCTAGGTTATCAACCAAAAAAAGTGAGGCACTTACAAGATTACGTTCATTTTCGTTGATGCTATTCAATAAGCTTTTATAAATGAAAATATACCTAATGTTAAAATATGGGAAAAGACTTTATACCTAGTGTGATCGAATAGAACAGAAGAATTGAATATTTCTCAATTATAATGGAGGTTATATTTCAATATTTTCAGTAGAGAATCGAAACAGTAGGGGATTTATTAATTTCAGTAAGAAAATAAAAAAACTTCAAGGAAACGAAGTTAAAATTGTAAAAATTCTTTCAGAAAGCAAAATTTAATTAATTGGAAACGCTACCCAGGTCAAGAAAAAAAAATCATAATTTTACTGAATTCTGGAGATTCTGTGACAGTTTGGTGATACTACAAATAAGATTTTATTTCATGAATTATAATACTGTATATGAAATTTAAGGAAAAAATGTCGAAAAATATGTTTTGCAATTTTCTCAGTTATATGTACTTGATTACTGTTTTCTGTAGTTTATTCAAGGATTTATTAATTTTTTTTTTTTACCGAAATGCTATAGTAATGTACAGTTTACTCGCACTAAAATTATATAATGTATTAAAAATTCACGAAGTTACCTTCCCGTCAGAGAATTAGATACCTACATGATAGCAAATAAAATCTGTGATTGGTTTCATTCAGTCAATGCACCTATTGATCTTTCGCTGACAAACGACCAGCAAATGTTTACCAAACACGAGCACAAAATCACACGCCGCAGGTGAAGTAAAAAGCTCTTGAACTGACACTTGATAAAGTTACTATTGCTTCGATAAAAATGTTTCATCCCGAATTTTTTACAGTGATTTTAGCACGAAAAATGATACCTACTTTTGAAATATTACGCCCGCAAGTCTTTAATAACGTCAACTTTTCAATTTTAAATTCGCAACTTTTTTCGTTTTCTTTTCATTCCAATGTTTGTTCTCCGCACATTGGTGACAATGATATATTTCACCGCGACGGTGTCATCTGTTTTGGCGTTTCAATCGCGGTTTCGGCTGAGGATGAACACAGATAAAGAGAGAAAGAAGAGAAAAGAGCTATAATCTGAAAATTGAAATTGAGAAAGAAGCAAAAGCAGGAGGTGAGATGGTAAAAGAGGAGCACTGAAAGAGGATGAAGTATGAAATAGTCAACATTTTTTAAAACGTCGTTAATTCAAGTTCAGAAACAATCAGTTTATTCACAAAAAGTGTTGAGGCTGGAGAAAATAAAAACCTAATTCAAATTCGATTAAAATCGGATAACGTTGTAGACGAGAAAGAAAGAAAAAAAAAAACAAACAACATTAACTTATAGCGTTACTTTTGATACCTACTAACGAAAAAGGCGATGAACGATTTTTTATTTATTTTTATTTGAACATTTTTTTGAGAACACGCTGTATTTTCAAAACATTAATTAGAGTAAAATCGATTCTCATAAATTTTGACGCATTTTACATTTTTCTTCCAACATGAAAGAGCGATTTGAATTACCTACCTGCGTTTCATCAGTCTAAACTCGTATTGAGAAGTGTTTCTTAAATGTCTCAGTGAAAGAAAAAACGAAAATAACGATAATAGACTCACCTCGACCACGGAGGTAAGAAATGAAAATTATCAGTTTCGATTTCTTCAGGCCAAAGAGAGCCGGAATGTCACAATCGTAAGACATATAAAAATGCCAGTACCGTAAGAAAGTTGCACAATTAAATTCGAATCGTTAAGTTCAAATTGCATTCATGGGTTTCCCTTCATATATATATTTTTTTGTTGTCCCATTTATTTCCTGCTACAGACTCGCGTCGTGGTGAGTATGTCCATAGAGTAGGTATTAAATATGATAGAGGATTCATGCGAAATGAAAAATGGCGCCGCTACAAGATGAATAATCCTACTCCTACGGGCTACGGTACCTCACAATTTTTTGTATCATTTTTATCTATCTATTTGTGTTTGTTAGTATTTACAATCCGATAGTGGGAGGAAAGGAGGGTCCGATTGGTTCAAATTTCTTCCGTTTCTCACGTGAAGTCGGTGATTGAAGTACACGCCAGAACATTACCCGATAGAGGAATATTTCGGACAATGCGGTGGCCATGGTCAAGGCATGGTGGTCTCCAGGGGGGTGGAGGTTTTCCCTACTCGCTTCGACCCCCTCACCGTCGTCGCCCCCAAAGTGGCATAACCATGCACTGGCCCCCTCTACATCTGCCTGAAAGATTCCACCAGCTATGTCACGAATGAACACATACTTCAAATTGTAATCGTAACTCTGAAAATATGACAGAAAAACATCGCCCCCAGAATAAAATATTAAAATATTTGCGGGTGGGGTTCGAACCATCGAGACACTATTTAGAGGAGGGTGTCACGGCAAAGCTGAAAATTCGCCTGTTAAAATAAATCACAAATTAAAAACAAATATAAAATTAACCTATCACAGCCTTGTTACTTTGCTACCGTTACCGGCTTTTGTTATTTTGAATTTTTAATCTATAACTTAATTTTCTATATAGTTTTTTTATTGTGGCATCTAGTTGAAGAGAACGGCTGGACTGATTTTCATGATTGAGGTGGTCAAGAAGAAAGGTCTCACCGTGTAGATACGCCATCCGAAAAGAAAAAGTCCATAGCCCCGGGAGAAAAATTGTGAATTTTGACCCTCCCATTCACTCAAAAGTTTTTAGTATTTTTCTTCCCATAAACAAAATTCTGAATTTTGACCCTACTCCAATAAATATATTTCCCTTGGAGCCGGTTCTTCAATCCCCAGTTAAGAAATTTAACTGTCGGATCGAGCTGAAATTCTATTTAACTCTTAGCTCCATCTGCTATTTAAACTAACTGAGATCTTAACTGAGTATTTAAAAACCGGCCCTCAATAATATTAATAAGTCCAAAAAATTTCATACTTGTATCTCACTCCCTTCTTGAAGTATGGAACCACAAAAAGTTAGAAAGTTGAGGTGTAGGTATACTATAGCTGTATACAAAGCAGGGACAAATAAGTAGTTTGAAAATGAAATGAGAAAGAAGGAAGAAAACAGAGGGAGAGAGTGAGGGAAACAAGAGAGTCACTTTATGAAAAAGAGTAGATTACTCTCAACAAGTGCCAAGTGAGTTATCCCAAGGAAGGTTCTAAATATTAGTGGAAGTCTTTAGCACCATGGGTTCAGATTTTATATTCCTCCAAATATAAATCCTCACTTCTTTATTGTTGGTAAACTGAAAAACAA
>WOFM01001982.1:0-22392 GCA_011428145.1 Ericerus pela
AGATTAACATTCGGTATTCTAGCATTTTTGAAATTCTAGTCGTATATGGCTTGCACTAGGCTGGTGTAAAATATCAAGTTAATTGGATGTTTTTGCTTACACTACGTTAAAATGCGCAAGTTTCCTCGAACGTATAAATAATGCACTTCAGAAGTTTCATGTTTTGTTTGAAATTTCATTTTTTTTTCAAACAGGCTAAAATTTGAAAAAAAAAAATTTTGAAGGTAACCTCATATGATGGAAATTTAACTGGGAAGCAGATAGTTTTCTCATTGTACGGACAAAAAAAAAAGTCTGTATATGTGGGGACCGCCATACCTTGTCCTATATGAAATACATTTGTCAGTTATAGCCAGTGGTAGAATGGTCATCGAGTTAAGTTCACCGATTTTAGTTGCTGAATATGTAGGTACCAGGTTTGATTCTCCTAACTGACAAAACATACATCTGATGACCCTTGATATTTGCTGGACACGCATGCACCCTTGTGGTGCATGATGAAAAACTGCTATTCTGTTAATTGCCGAAAATTTACAAGTTTCAACTTGTGTGCCAGTCAAAATTTTTTGTTAATGTTTCATCAATCAGTCTACTCAATTTTGAGATTGAATATGTATTATGTGAGCACAAATGAGGAATATTTGTTATTGACTTCCTAGTATATGATTTTTTTTTTTTTTATCTTTGAAAACTTGGTTATTATTTTCCTCATTTACTAAGGAGTGAAAACATCGAAAACATTTATAATTGATGGTTTATATGTAGTATTTTTATAACATTTCGCAATCTCATGTTATTCGTAACATCTATTTTTGAAAGAAAAAAATTTGTTTTCGCTATAATAACCATAAAAATAGATGCTTTCATCCTTACTAACTATTCGTGTTGTAAGAGATTTTACCCCTATGTCGAAAAGTAAACTTTCGCATACATGTAACTTGGTATATGCTATTACTAAATCACTGTCTTGGCTGCGCATGTGTACCGTGTCTTATCCGACATTATGAAATTTCTGCACTTCAAATTTTTTGAAAAACTGATGGTCAAGTTACTACTTCAGTTGAACTTATTTCAGTTTTGAAAGAAATCTCTCTTATTCCACTTAATGATTCCTCACTCTCTATTTAAGATAGAGAGCTGAGGTATTGCTGAAAAGAAGACAAAAGTTACGAAACTTGCTTAAAGCTTTTAATGATCTTTTGCAGTTTGAGAATAAATGAATGAAAAAAATGCTAATTAATATAAAATTAGTGGGTTTTTGGAATTTAATAACCTCTCCTCATTCACTCAATGATTGTTCAGCCATTATTTAAACTAGAGAACTGGGATTAGCATTTCTGGAAAGAAGGAAAAATTTTCTCGAATTTAATTTCATTTAATTTTTTAATCTTCTCTACCTGCATGAGAATAAACGAACCAAAAAAACACAAATTAATAGAAAATTTCCTTAGCCACTTGAAAACAAACGAACGAAAAAACGGAAATTAAAGAAATTTGCCGTTTTTGTATTGTTTTAATACGTTTTAGAAAGTTTTTTTCTTGGTGAAATTTTTTTGGGGGCAGGGTGTTGCAAATAATAGTAAATGACACTCGTGTGAAGTAGGTGATCGCAGCTAGTGTAATTTGCATCACTCAGCTTCGGCTCGTGGTACAAGGATCACACAGTATTTTGAAGCTGATATTTGGTAAAACTGAATGTTACTCGGACAGTCCGAAAACAAACTCGAGAAACTTATTTAAAGGCATGTTTCTCATGCTTACCTATTTTGAGCATTTCAGTTTTATGGAGCTTATATTTCAGGAACAGCTTGTTTGAATGTATTTATTACAAATGAAATGTTTTCCATCGCCTAGGGGGGAGGGGGTTGTAGCACAAACGAAAAAAATAGCGACACAAACGTAGCACAAACAAATGCCATCATTAAAATTGTGAATTTATTCTATTTGCAATTTGATGACCAGAGTTCACAAGGTGGTTGAACCTAACTGTTTATTTTATAAATATAGCCTCCCCATGGAAGGCAGGTAGGGTAGTATAGGTATATTCTGTCAGCACAAACGTAGCACAAACAAATGACGCCACTTCAGTTTCCCTTTGAAATAATTTTTTTTTGCCCCCCATAAACGTTTTTTCCAAATAATAGCTCTTGGGTAGGGGTCAGAGGGTTGAGGTTTGTATATTCTGTCAGCACAAACGTAGCACAAACAATTCACCCCACTTTCAATTCATTTCAGCAGTTTTGAAATTCCACGATATACAAAATTTTCATTTGCCCTAGGGGGAAGTGGTTGTAGCACAAACGAAAAAATAAGCGGCACAAACCAGCACAAATGTAGCACAAACAAATGGCATATTGAAATTTTCGATTGCTTCTTAGTGTGGGGGAACATGTCTCTAGCTCCTCACTGACCTTGAAAACGTTTTTCTTGAATAACTCTTTTAGGAAAATAGCACAAATGATGAAAATTTCAGCACAAACCAGCACAAACGTAGCACAAACGAATACATTTATTGAATTTTCAATTTTTCTTAGATGAGGATCTGGGGACATGGAGCTCCAAAATGAAGCGTCCCTAAACATCGCAACTCACTGTGCCTTAAATCCATAACTGCTGTCACGTGGAATGTACAAAAAACACTCGTAACCTGTTGCGCCGTAAATACGAAAATAGATACTTCAAGCAATACAGGTGACTTCCTTTTCTCCAGCAATTTTTTGTTTTACTTTTTTATCTAAAACTGCTGAATAAATAGGCACCAAATTTCTACCAGACGTGCTCCTATATGAGGGCTATTTTTTCTGAAAATTTCATCTCTATTTCTTTCGTAGGTTTCTTAAAACCATAAACACAAAATTTGAGTAATAGTATACTATAGAGTATGTTATATGTAACATATAATAATATTTATCCGTATTGCTACTCCAGTCAAAGAATACTCAAAAAGAAGCTTTAAAAACAAATTTTTAAGACAGTATTTTTGACTGGAGAGATTTATTTGGAAGAGTTTGAAAATAAATAATATACTAAAAGTTCTGGAATCTCCGAGGTGAACTTACAACAAGGCATGCCAAAGTGTTTACCTACTTTTAGTGGCTGTCGGTCTATAACAGTTCAGTACAAAAATATAGTTAAAGAAAGTTTTTTCAACAATTATGCAATTCGTGTTTTTCCTATCTTCGATAGTTTTCGAGAAATTTTCCTGTTCAAAAACCAAGATTCAAAAGATACAAGACTATGTTTATTAAATCATATGTAGAAAAATATTTTTTGAAAATGTTTATAGAATATTGTTGTAAAAAATCTGATCAGCTATATTTTTGCATTGAACTATTTTCAGCCGACAACTAGTCAGTCTCAACATATTTTAAAAAACCTAACTATCTACAAATTTTGAAATTGATAGGCAAATTTCTTGAAAACTAATGAAAGATAAAAAAAAATTAATACTAACGTTATTGTAGAAAACTTTATCAGTTTTATTTTTTATTAAACTACAATGTGTTCCCTGCAGTTCTATTTGCATAGTGTCTAATAATTGTTTTAACCCCTTTTAGTATTGAAAATTTTTCTGGAGTTGGTTTGTCAAAAAGTATTCACAACCCGATTTTTACCAATGTTTTATGTGTGAAGAGTAAGAGAAGGTGTAGATAACACTTGTAAAAACAGTGGAGGAAGAAAATTGCAATGAATAGTGAAGAGAAGGTTGTAATGGTGTTTATTTGTTTACAAAGCAAATAAAAAACTGAAAGAAAACAAAAAATGAACATTACTATTTTTTTAAATTTCTATTCATTTTCAATACCCTTGCCTCCCATTCTTACGAAGTGTGAAACCTGTCAATTTTTTATAGATCCAAATGAAACCCGTGAGAAAACCGAAACAAAGTGAGATAGAGAAAATCATACCAACCTCACCAATCAGTAGCCATCAGACAATGAAAATAGAGAGGAGGAGAAGTTTTTTTCAACTCTCGTTTCTACTTCTTTTCGTTTGTTCCAAGAAATGTTTTGGCCATTTTTGGTTTTCACGTGTGATAAAAATTAGTAACTTTTCCTCAGAGTGGCTACAGACTTCTTTAATGCTATACCTAAACCTTCCTTAAAATAACACAATTTTTTCTGGAAAATCTCATGAATATTTGTACAGTGCTTCTAGAGTAATAGCGTTTCCAACTATTTTTAGCATGTATTATTTTATAATATGAGGAGATACATATAGAAAAGTAGAGATGTAGAGATAGAGATTTCAGGCTTGTAACCAACAGTCTGTGAAACATTTACAAAAAACTGAAATAGAGTACGCACTTTGGGATGTCCTGGAGTTAGCTCACCACGGAGATATTCATCTCCCAATAACTCCAAACTAATCCCCAAAATCAAAAAAAGTGTGCCAAAAATTTTTCTCTACAAACTATTTGTTGACTGGACCATACTGAAAAAATTAATAAACAAAAATACTTCAAAATAGTAAAGTGGTGTCAGTTGGTTTTTTTTGTCATGAAACGGATAATTTTCATCATTACCACCACTAATCCCTCCTTGAGGTTAATGTTAATACCCAATTTACAAAGCAAAATGGGTAACAATTCTTCGTTTCTGAAAATGACAACGTAAATTATAGCAGAAATCACTACAATAAACACCAGTTACAGCAAACAACTAGCTATAACACACAAAATTCCTGGTTCTGGTAGAACTCAATTTACTTCAATGTAAAGAAAAATTGGCTATAAAAATCAGATTTTGATTCCAAGGGAAGCCAAAACATTCGCTACAACATATTAATTCACCGGTGATTTCTTAATTTCTTTCATACAATAATAATACTAATTTTTTCATCCAATCCCAATATTCTTCCAGTTGTCACCTCTGTGCTTCTATAAATTACCAACTGTTATTTAATCATAGTAGAAAATTGCATTTTAATGGCCTGTGAAAGTAAAAACTAATGTTTTCGTATGTGTTGTTAATGGTTATACCAGTATTGATCAATTTGCAACCGCCATTATTTAATAAACTCTCATACAGTCCCTTGGAATTCATCGCATGGAATTTCTACTGTATTAATTTACGGACATTCCTATCTGAAATTTCAACTGAAATTTATTCAAGCAACAACCGTAGGTGGAAGAATCCCATATATTCATAAATAATTTATGATCGTTGTTTTTCTTAATCAGCGATTTTATCTAATGGATGTTTACCTTCGTAGTTCCAACTATATTTATTCCATCAATCTATCAGAATGAATATCTTATAGACTAACACTGCACTCGTTCAGCTAAAGCACCGGCCTAAAAGAATATAACTTATGGGCTAGCAAAATTGCTCAAAAATATGTCATTACCTCAATTCTTTCTCGTTTTTAATCAAATAAAATCTTGTTAATTATTTTAAACGAGCAAAAGAAAAACGAGATATGTAATAAAATTTGCGGCGCCGTTGTCGTTTGTCTAACTCTTTTTTTTCTTGAAACCAAATTAACGAAGCATTCTTCGTAATATTTATGGTCGCTTTGCGAATATGGAGATGAGAATTTTTTTTTTTTCATGTTTCATTCGTCGTTAATGTCTGGTCATTACGTCGAGACAAATAGAATTGGATCATCCATGAATTTTGCTGTTAGATAATGTGACCGACTTTATGGACAAAAACTGTACTAATAGGCCTATATAGATTTTTTTTTTTTGCAACATGCATAGGAAAGAAAGGGAAGACCAATTTCATGCAAGAGACTCATTGTGCTTATGATCAAAAATTTTCGAAAACTTCCATTCCACAAGTTAAATTACCCGTTCAACCAGATTAAAAGCCATACAGTTTCGATAAACAAAGGATGTTTTAAAAATACTCTATTTCCGACGCCATTTTCGTGGAAAGTGAATTTACATAAAAATTTACGATTGTGTCTCATATATGGCAAAAATTCGGTAGATTTACGTAACAATTTTTCACCAAATTTTCCAAAACTGAGAAATAGTCAACTGGTAGTACAGTGAGGGCGCCACCTACCTACAGATTGTAACCGTTATTCGCTTCTCATATTTTAAATGGCATTTTTTATAACCGTGCCTAAATTTTTACTTCTTGAAGTTTTATGATGAAAAATGCTTAACATTTGTCAAAGAAAAACTGGGATAATTTTTTTAACGACACTAAAACATTTTCTCGCAGTCATGTAAAACTTTTTGGAAACGGACAACAAGCAACACTGCAATGTAAATGCACTTATATAATATATTGGTAAATAGGTAATTTAATTGATGAAAAAAAATTTTTAAAAGAAATTTTATGCAAGTGCTTTAAAAGTGTTTTCACGTGAAGAAAAAAAAAACTAAACTCATTTCCATAATATAAAGTTACCGCTTTTTTTTAAAGTAACAATACTACCAATTATTTCCACAGCTAAAGAGGATTAAATTAGCTCTACTATAGAACTGAAAACTTAGTGTTCCTCAAGAATAATTTTTGGTATTTCACTACATAAGCTGTTTTTCAATTTAAGATTTCAATTTTCATGCTTCTGTTCATGATTTCTTTATTAACAGGAATAGGCAAACATTCATACACCAAGGAATTTAGATTGCTATACCTCGATCAAAAATTACTTGAGAAATTATACAAAATACCCTACACATGACTTTTAAGGAAGGGAAAAACCAGATTCGAGAATAAATTTTTACTATGTAAGAGTAATTTTGGCAACCATCGATTACGAACCTCATAATGTACCACTTTCTTTTCCCGGAAATTAACATTGAAATGTTTATTAATTAATTTTAATTCAAAAATAATTATTCAACAATTACCTTAGGAGTGTCTCTCATTTGCAGAATATTGGGTCTGTTGCATAGTCGAACCCCCTTGCAAAATTTTTCGTAACAAAAAGACAACAAATCGAAACAACTTCCTCATATTATAACGGTGAAATTGTTACAGAAAGTACGCGACTCGTTGGTGTATTAAAAATGTGTAGACCGTATTGATTAATATTTTACAAAGTGTTTCTTCGAGTAAAGTTACAAGAGAATGAATTAGGCTTAGAACTAAGGGTATGAATTGCGAGTTTTACAGTATTAATGTCATGGGGGTTTTAAATATAATTGGATATAATAAATGTAAGCCATAAGGAATTAACCACTAAAATAATGAATAGTTGATATATAAAGTAAATGTAGCTACATAAAATTGAGTAAAATTGGAGTTATTGTGCAACTGAATAGGGGAGTCATAAAACGAATGACATTATTGTAAGAGCTATGAAAACAAGATTGTTTTGGGAAGTGGTGATGTCATCAGATAAAAAGTCAAGACTGACTAAATTGATGTGAATGTTTAGTAGAATAAGAGTAGGAGAATAAACTAGACGTGACGCTTTATGAATGATACAGAAATATCATTACATTATCAAATTTTTTTATCAACCAATCATAGTGAGGTTCCTTACTACCTACCAGATATACGCATGAAGGTGATGCGAGATGAGTGATAATTTTGTGTTAGTTTTGTTTACATTAAATTTACATTTTTTATTATTACTACCCATATTTATACTAGGTATATATATGACATATATTTTATATTCAGCATATAAATCATAACACGGATAACGTAAAATGGCAGTTCATCTCTAATCATCCTCATACGCATACATGGTAATAAAGAGCCTTAATTATACTAATGACTAAATGATTAAAAAGGCATTTTTGTCGTAAAATACGTATTTCAACGAGTAGTCAATGTAGTGGCAGAGACACTACAGTTGTTTGGCACTTATATTTAATGTGTGTTTAACGTCCACGGGACATGAAAATATATGTCACACACCTATCTCGCTCACTAGATCTGTAACGACTACGGCAACCTCCTCAGCCCAGTCACTCACCTACCTACATTTCTTCAGTAGGCGAGTTCCCTTTACGCCCGCCAGGCGCACAGGAGATCGTGGATGTTCCCACCCACGATACTGTGGGCAGTGTCCATTGTGAATCCTCAGGGATTCACTTGTCCCTACAAGATCTGTAAAAAAAGAGATTAGTTGGCATACTCACACAAGTACACAAATGATATTTATTTACAAAATATATGCATATATTGTACTTAATACTACCATATATAAATTGGGCCACAAATCTAAAGTAAGTATAATAAAACGAAGTTTATTTCCTTTGAAGTTGAGATCCACATGTGGGTCCCATCTTCTGACTTGTGGTCCAACAAAATTGCCGGACAATTCATTGGAAGGGCAGTCAGGTGTCAGCGCTATAAAGGAGTGACTCTGTAAGGAAGAAAAGTAAGAATTAGCAATTTTTAAAATGAATTTGTGACACTGACAAGGTTATCATAATTTCGGTGTGTGTGGATCGCAATCCACTATCACCTCTACCCGCTGATCTGAATAGGTAGCTGGACGGTAGATTAAGTATTTGGCAAGGTTGACTTGTCATGACTTCAAAGATAGCACAACTCCAGTGGTGCCACCAGCCACGGAGTTGTAGGTAGTGCGTGCATGTATGCCTGATTTTACAGATCTTAATCGGATAGATTCTAATCCAATGATGGATTAGAGTTCTCACCGTCAATACTTATCTCTAGTGGAGCTAAGAACTTAATAGGCCTACTCACTATTTTAGATGAGGGTAGCCTAACATCTGCGTGACGTACTAGGCCATCACGAGATGTCATCAGGTTGACTACAGTGGCTAACTTGTAGACTCCTGGTTTTGTCAATATGTCCAACACGTGGACAATGTCTCCAACTTTTGGTTTGAAGCTAACCATTCAGTAAGCGTTGCTTTCCCCTTTGGGGATTCTATCCCGCAAGTACGTGAGATAGAGTCCCTTCCACACAGCCCAGAGCTTACTAAGGTTGTCCTTGTCAGTGTTCCAGAGGCCCTGAAGGTTTCTGGACGTTATGGTGGTTTTGTCAAAAGGCTTGTCTAGGTCAAGGGTAAAATTTCTGAACTTTGCATGCAGGAAGTGTGTAGGCATCAAAGTAGCTTGCTCACATTCATCAACTGCAGGACAGAGTGGTCTCTCATTCATCATCACTTGTATATTTTTAAGCAATGCTTGAAAATTGAAGCGATGGTGAGAGTGGGGGCCCATGACCTTTTCAAAAGCCTGTTTAAAGATTCCAATGAGTCTCTCGTATGACGCACCATACCAAGGAGCCTTAGGTGGAGTGAAGTGCCAAGTTATGCCTTTTTGCATAAGCTTGTCACTTATGGAACTGTCTGATGTGATTGCTTCCCAGAACTGGGGTAAGTTGGTTGCAACTAACCTAAACTGGGCAGCATTGTCAGACAGGATTGCCTTTGGCGTTCCACAATCTGCAAAGAACATCTGGAACGCCGTCCACACTTCTTGTGTGGTTAGAGACGAGATAGAGAGAAAGTACACTGCTCTTGTGGATAGACAGGTAAATATCAGAATCCATGTTTTATATGGGGGTGATGTCGGAGTTGCCAAAGCCTTTTTCTTTTTTGGTAAATATTCATTGAAGACTGAATATGGACCAAATACATCAACACCTGTATAGGTGAAAGAATGTGTGAATGATACCAATCTGAAATCAGGGATATCAGAATGGGTTGGCTGCGTAAAAGGCTACTTATTGAGCTTTTTACACACTAAGCAAGAGGATTTTAATACTTTAGGAAGTAACCTCATTGCTTTTGGTACGAAGTATGTCCTACAGAAGGCTGCCAGTGTAAACTTAATGCCTGTGTGACTATTGAGTGTATGAACATTCAACAGTATAACCTTGGTGAGGTGAGATTTTGGATGTAACAACACCGGAGACAAAATGTCTTTGGTGAAAGGTGTTACAGGCAAATAATTTCTCAGCCTCAGGAGTCCTGATTCGTCAAGGGTGATATGAAACTTCTCGTATGCCACATATTCCGGTGGATTATGGGACAGAAGAGTATTACGTAGGCCAGAAAAATATTTTTTCTGGTCTGCATAGATGAAGCAAAGTAATGCAAACTGATAATTGTTGGGCAGTATTGCCCAAGGAGAAACTGACCTACAACGAGTGAGTTGCTTTCTCGAGAATCTTCGAAGAGCTGTTAAGCATATGTAAAAGATTCTTTTAAGACTGATGAGAGTGTTAAATTTGTCTATATTGATGCTGAATGTTGTATTCAACGGTTCGTGTATAAAGCTCTCATAAGGTAAATTTGCCAGTGGGTCTATTTGACTTTTGTGGGATAGATCCAGCGGTTGTTGTGAGCTCGCTTGTTCGTGAGGTTGTGGTAGATCAGAGTCAGATTGATTCTGGTCTACAGCCTGTTGGTCAACTTGTGTGGCAAACAGTTTGACTTCACAAACATGGTTTACAGAGTTCATAACAAACTTTGGTATAGCTACCTTACAAGATTTCAACTGTCTGTTTAATTTGGCAGTCTTGTGATTGTCAAATATAGGGTCAGTTGAAGTTGCTATAATTTCGGACAGTTTGTCAGAAATTTTCAGAGACTCCCTTAAGGTTGAGAATACAGGTATAGTGTTCTCATCCTCTGATAGGTCTGGTAGAGACTGAATTACATGTAAGTCAGTCTGTGGCCATGAGTCTGGGTGATCAGATAACCAGGTTGGTCCTGACCACCATGTGGTACTGAATAAATCGTTCACCATTGCCCCTTGTGTTCCGACATCCGCTGGATTTTCAGTTGTCGGAACATAGCGAAATTGCAAATTGGGAACGCATTATATTTCAGTAACCCTATTCAAGACAAATTGTGTTAACCCAAGAAAGTCCAAGAACCTTAACAATCGGCTTTGTTAATGCGTGGTCGGGGGCAAAGTCATCACGTAATGGGGTGCAATTTGTGCCCCATTGTGACAACTCCATTGATATGTTCCCGATCAACTTGTTGGCCCGATCGTGTAAATCCTTAGCTTCGTTATATGTGGGCAACGATGTTACTAAGTTGTCCACATATATATTGTCGGCGTGTTTTTTGTAAAATTCTGGATTTGCTTGTTGAAAGTGATACGACAGAACGGCTGCCAATAAGAATGGCGCTGGCACAATTCCAAAAGGAACACGTTGGAATCGGAAAATTACTAAGTTTTCCCTAGTTAGCAGTTTCTGTGGATTCAGGACCCACAGAAACCAACCTTGTTACATCGCGATCAAGGGGGTGTAACCCTATTTGATGGAAAGCTTTTTTAATGTCGGCTATTATGGCGTATTTATCCTTACGGAAAGACAAAAGTATCTGGAGCAAGTCTGGCAGGAGATTTGCCCCTTTAAACATGCAGTCATTGATTGAATGCTTCGATTGTTTTGTCTTTGCTGACCCGTCAAATACTACCCTGAGCGGTGTGCTTTTCGTTAGGTCCAAGATCCCTTTATGTGGCAGATAGTGTACAATATCTGGCTTGGATTTTGGATCTACTTTCTCTATCATTTCCAACTCTATAAGTAAGTTGAAATATTCGTCGTAATGTTGGTAGAACTCGGGTAACTTTTGTAACTTGGGGAGCTGATGCTCAAGTCTTTTGAATGACAGATTAAAATTATCCGCCAACGGGGGTGGATAGTTTTTATACAACCATCTGATTTGGTAACAATTGTTTACCAATTTGACATTCTTATAAAAGAGTTGAAGAGCGTCAGCTTCCGCTTGAGCTTCTACCAAATTGTGAGATTCGATACCAATGGCGTCCAACCTCCATAAATTCTCAACCTCTTGTGGGATGGTTAAGAAGATAGGTGTGAAGATATCATCCACTTGTTTTTGATTTTGGATGATACCTCCCAACATATATCTGAACTCTGTCTTTATCAAAGTTAGAGTTGGAGAAATATGTTGTACATTTGTCACAAACGACCACATGTAATCATTGCGTAACAATAGGTCAACCGTATGCTCATCGTCTATCTTGGAGAATTCAATTCCAGAGTATTCCGGGAAACTTTTATGAAATTCTGACAAATCGGGTTGTTTCAGATTCTGCGTGATACTATTAATAGTCTTCGCAGTAATCGAAACCTTTAACCCACTCGGTGTTAGAATTTCGAAGTCTACTAGACATGATTTAAAGACATTGGATGTCTGATTTTGCGCGCCTTTAAGTCTTATAGTTTCTGTTTCATACCCTTTTAGTTTTAAGGATATGAAAGCATAAGACTTAGTGATGAAGGTATCTACACTGCCACAATCAAAAAACCCTCGTAATTTAACTGCCCTCTGCAAGTGTGGTGACTGACCATACACCTGAAAAACAAGAAAAGTTGAACTATTCTTGGTGCGAATAAATGATGAAAAGTACTCACTACTCATCGGTAAGCACTCCTTTTGGGCTGCACTGAGCTGCACCGTTCCACTTGTCCACGCAATTTTACTTTCACAGTCGCCCTGTGGAACACGTGATTTTATAGTATCAAAATCAATGATTGGTTTTGAAACTTCAGTAAAATCAACTTGGTGCTTACTGTGTGCTTCCTTCCGCTCTCTCAGTGTTGCGAACCAGCGTTCCCCGTGCTTGCGTTGAATGGGTTACGGGGCATTCAGACACAGACAGCTGTTGTGTGTTGTCGCGTGGCAATTAAACCACCGGCAACAGAGAGCAATTTTTTGCAGACACTCCTACGTTGCATGGTAAGTTGCACAACGAGTGCACAACTTACGGACGCCAAACTCTCTCTGCCGCTGTTCCAACATGTTGTAATGAGGATTGGGGCAGAGGAAGGATGGGTGTCTATTTGTGCAAAAAAGGCACGCCTTCTGTGCCGAGTGAGCCAGGTTCAAGATTCTCTTCGGAGTGTCTTGGGCCGCTTGGTTCACTGTTTCTTGTTCTCGGCATTCTGAAACAGAAGAGGGTTTGGCAGACTTAGATGAGTTTCCCAAATTGCTTTGGTTCTGCCTATTTGATTTCTTGGGATTGGATTTATCCTTTCCCTTTTGTTGATCGTTACCTTTCTGGAAGGTTGCGGCCAAAAATTCTGAATTGCCTATAGGCTTTTTCTTTTTGACTGAACCTGTGTTTCTATAAGGGTCTTTGTTGGAGGGACGTTGCTTATCGAACATCTCTTCAATCTTAATAAATTCCCTAATGGCCGAGAACAAATGTGAAACGTGTCTTTCGTTGCTTTTTAGATGATTCCTATAAGAACTAGGTGGAAATTTTTTCACTGTAACGTTGAACAGTTGTTCCTCATCTACATCAGGTGATACCAGCCAATAACGATCTACGAGAACTGCCAATCCATCCATAGTGTCTTGAATGGACTACAGTGTGTTGTTTGTGTGAGAGAAGTTGGTTATCTTATACCAGATTTCTGCTCTGACCTTACTTGGATCCCCGTACCTATCATGCAAGAATTGAAGACGTTGTTTATAACCTACATTGTCAGGTGCAAAGTGCAAAAATTTTTCTACAATGTCTTTCGGCATTGCTTGTTGCAATAACTTTATTTTCTGAGGAATCGCAATATCTGTTCGCAAATGCACATACATATTAAAGCCTCGAATAAAACCTGGGTAGTTCAGAATCGTGCCATCCCATTTGTCGAGGAAGTATTTGGGAGGTATCAGGTTCAGAGCTGGTTTTTCTGTGCACGTTTCGGGGTCCAATTCCCAACAACGGGGAATTGGGTCCACTTCCCTTGCATGATTTGGTAGGTTGGCCATGTTACTAGTGACTGGTTGGGGAGCCAATTCGGTTACTGAGTCGAATGGTTTTTGTAGATTCAAATGTCCAACAGGGACGTTTGATTCTAAATCATTCTAGTCAGTTTGAACAGAGCTTTCAGAGGTGGGGTAGGGGGAACCAACGCACACACGATTCTGTGTTGGTTCCACTGACCCACTCTGATCGGTATTCAATCGACTTCGCTTATGGGAATCGTTTGAACCTGTATGTAGAGATTGACCATTACCTTACTGGATGGCAGGATGGACAAATTTGTCGTGGAATTGGTCCTTTCCCATTCCGTAAACCGTTTGAACGTGCTGGATTAACTCTGAATGGTTTCGGCGGATTCTGTCAATTACTGATTCCGCATGCTCTAGCCGTAGTTGATCTTGCGCAGCTTGTTTTGCGAGACCACACAATTTGTTGACTCGTCGGCGTTCCTGTTCCTCCAGCTGCTGCTGGAGGCGGATCTCCTCTCGGCGTTCCGCCTCCTGCTGAGGCGATTGACCATGACTGCGCCCTGCCCCACGTTCTGCGCCTCTCTGCACTTGGGTCTCCTGCTCCCTCCCATGTAAAAGGGGGGATGGAGCAGGGAGGAATTGAGGCTCAGGTGTTACCAATGGCGCAGGGGCCAATGGGAACATCGCCTCAATCTCCCCCTGACTGGAGCAAAGCTGCAGGATTGTGGAGCATGCGAGAAGAATCTTGTGTTTCGCAACTCCGGGTGGCGGTCGGTTCAGCGTCTCTATGACTGTACTGATTACCGGTAGCTCTTTCCTTCCTTGAACCAAGGTAAGGCCGGGTGTGCTGATGAGGTTACTAAGCTCGATGACGTAGTAACCCGCGGACTCGATGGCATCATAATACAGCTCAATGTTTGTCTCGTACTCATCATCAGCATCCATAGACAATGAGCTGTATCTCGATCCTGCAATGGAGGATTGTTTGGACAGGTCCTGTGGTGAGAGATTCATCGGTTGTGAATCTCTTGCCCATTCTTCCAAGTGGCATTCTACATTTTGGTGTAGAAGGCCACCGACATGTTGAGCAATTTCCCTGGCCAGTGGTGCATTGGCGATGACCGGTGGTATTGATTGCCCAACGGGGAAGAAACGTTGATGAGACAGTCCGGGAATCGGTTGGCCATCGGGTCCAAACACTTCTGCTGGCGGTGGTACAGTTGGCGGTGGAGGAGGGGATGCAGGCGAGTCGGCTTCTTGGATAGGATCCATTTCAAATTCTGTAAAAACAGGGAGGCCGATAATAGACAAAATATTTTCAAAGTTCTAAAACAGATTTTGAAAATTTGGGTGTGCCCCTTGGGCGTAATGAAGGGTATTCATCGCGGGTCACGCACACCTTTTTCAAATCCAAAATTTGTATTTGAAAAAACAAATATAAATATAAAAAATTTTCAAAGTCCAAAACAGATTTTGAAAAATTGGGCGTGACCCATGGGCGCAATGAAGAGTATTTATCGCGGGTCACGCACGCCTTTTTCAAATCCAAAATTTGCATTTGAAAAAAAAAATCGGTACATATTAAGATTAATTCACTCGAAATGGCGTCGAAGATTTGAAGTTCGCCTGATGTAACGTTGCATGATGCTAGGCTCCAAAGACATCGATGTTTTTGGTGTCACTTTACGATTTTTTCTAATGAATTTTGTTTGTAGTCAGCATGTGTAGTTGGGGGAATGTATTAGGTTTTGTGTTTTCAACAAAGTTTTTCGAAAATGGGTTCCAACTATTGGAATAATTGGATCCCGTAAGTAGGTCAGAACACGTTTAAGTGTTTTGATCTACCAAAAATAATGCATTCCGCCGTTAATGTTTTGAAGTACGAAGAGATCAAAGCATTCTAAAACGGTATCCTAACAAAATTCACAAAATGTGTGGTGTGGAAATTACACGTAATTTTCAGACCCATAATGTCGAGGAATTAATGGATGTGTTCAGGCTTACCGTTTTTTGCTGACAGACTTTTGTTTTAGGAAGATTGAGGACCAGTAAAACCCCTTGCGTGTTACTGGTACTGCTTCGGATTGTTGTTGGTGGAAGAATCCTACACTTTTTCTGGACTTCAAACATTTGAAGTACGTAGAGAAACGCCAACGTGAAACACTTTCGATTTTTTCAATAATTTATTCAAAAAGTTTAGCAAAGCCAAAACAATTGCCCGAAAAATTACGAAATACACTAACAAAAACGCAAGTAAGCAGCCAAATACACTTAAAACACACAAGAGCAACTCGTAGTCAAATCCGCAAAACATGGCGATGTTACTCGAATGATAGTTCATAACGATAATGAATATCATTTCTGCAGATTGGATTGGTTCTCTTGTCAATCACATGATTGATTCAGACGTTCTTTCATTCCTTGACTGGAATGGAAGGACTCTTGTCTGAGTGTGTGTGTGCATGTGCGATGTTTTTTCCAGAATTCAAAGGCAAAACCATTGCCGTGTGTGTGTGTGTGTGTTGACCAGCAATACACATACAACTTATCTTCGCGATAAGATTGTCTTACATCCAATTGTGTGTAAGACAAAAAAGGTTACGCGAGCCGTTGCCTATTTAGATTTTTTGCTTGTCTTTCCAGACTCGCGTGTTGACAAAATACGTAATAGTTTTTTGTCGACATTTATGAAGTTTATTGAGGCAAAGCGTATTGGTATCGCTTCGTCTCCATGGGGTGCCAATCTCTGTTTTAGGGATCGACAGCCTTAATGGCATACAGCCTTACGTCAACCATTTTTTTAATGTTCTTTTTTCAAAGAACATACAGTAATGGTTGTTGACGTAGGGTAGGCGATATGCGAGATGGCCTATCCAGATGTGGTGACCTTGCTTTTGTATCAAATTCTTCATAAAGATTTCGATGCATTTTTTGCTGGGGGCGGCTAAAAATTTTTTGTGAGAATAATTTTTAGCCTTGTTGTTAAAGGGAATGCGACATGTTGCAGAGAACTTGCCGTATTCATTTATATCTTTGTTTATTCAAGGATTTTTAGTTTTCGATATAATAATTACGTCGAAATATTCCGATGAATAAACAAGAATATGGAAAAAAAAAATAATAAAAAAAAATATTTTTTTTTTTTGGAGAGTGAGAGTTGAATGGAATCGAATCCATTTGATTCGTTTACTCTTTTGTTTATTATATGTGAGGCTTATCATAGATTCACATATACGTATATTGCCTGGGAATATTTTCCCTAGGCTTTTTCGGCCGAGGTTTTATTCTCTATAGGTTTTTTTTTTCTTCATTAGAGAAAGAAAAAATACATAGGCCTAACCTTTTTGACGTGTATTTGAGGCCGGGTATAGTCTCAAATTCAACTTTTGTTGTATTCAAATTTAGTCGTAAATTCGAATCAATTTATTTGCTACGAGAATACGATGCATGATTATGTTTCGCATTCCTATGTAACTTGTACAAGATCCTATATACAGATGAAGACCATGTACTTGTGGATAGTCAAATGTTAATTATTAGCTTTTGACTATAAACAGAAACATTTTGTCTAGAAAAAAAAATTTTTCCTTGACAATGTGGGTATGTGTTCGAGTCTAATTAAAGTTTCAAACGCAAGGAAAAATTATTTTTACACATAATTAGTGATGACACTCATGCGCTCGAAGCCACCGTCAGTTTCGAGTACATAATTATATGCTTTATTGTGCTCAAAGCCACCATCAGTTTCAAGTGCAAATTAATTAGGCATTTGAAGCTAAGATCAACTTCAAACGCTAAGTGCCGTTAAATCAATTTCCATTACAGATATTGACTTAAGTTGCCAGTGGAAGTGGTTTGTAGCAGTGAGAACTGATTCTATTTAGATTCAGTTTTCATTTTTCATCGAAATGAAATCAAAATACCCATATTTCCAACTTCAGAGTTTCTTTATGTGAAGCAGATGTTTGAAAAAGTATATGTTTCTCCGAGAAAACCCCGATGCTCTCGCTACCATGTAGTGGCAGAGACACTACAGTTGTTTGGCACTTATATTTAATGTGTGTTTAACGTCCAAGGGACATGAAAATATACGTTGTCACACACCTATCACGCTCACTAGATCCATAATGACTATGGCAACCTCCTCAGCCCAGTCACTCTCCTACCTACATTTCTTCAGTAGGCGAGTTCCCTTTACGCCTGCCAGGCGCGCAGGAGATCGTGGATGTTCCCACCCATGATAGTCAATGCCCTGAGAAAAGAATAAAGAATTCTAGCATTGGCTCTGATAAGAAAACATGTTTTTAAGTCACAAGAAAATCTCAAAATTCTCAAATCATAAGTCACTATGAAATTTTTATATCCTAGTACAACATTATTAAGCCCCTTGAAAATTTTAAAATTGTACAGTAGCATGTTTAACTGAAATTTCAAAATTTTTGGCACTCTAGGTTTGTGGTATGCAACTAGGGTGGTAACACGCCATGATCAAAACCTCATTGCCTACAGAAAATGTTAACAAACACAACTTTACAAACTCATTTGAACTTATGAATCCTGGAATTCTGGAACAACCAGAGTCAAAATTTTTATAAAACATACGGATTCTGACCACAAAAATCCTGCCCAGATAGCAGCCAGAGTTACCAAATTTCAATTTCTCCTGGGTATTTTTATAAAGTTACGTGCATAAAAAGACAGATTTCCCTAACAGTCGTAATCTTTTGCCCTAACATTATTTTAAATCCTGAAATCACTTGAAATACATGAACTTGCCTACAACAAAACTGCCTAGCCTAACATGTTGTTTTTACCAACTCAGAAAAACAGTATGTATAAAATACAAAATCATGTATTAAAATAATAAAAGATTTACATACCAAACACAATACAAAAATAAACAGTCCAAACAAGGACAAGATGTGAGTTTAACTAAACATATTAATAAAACAAAATAAATTGTAGACATAAATTAACACACAAACAAACTAAAATCCATAATCCTAGGAATATACTTCATTATAATTCAAATAATAGAATATAAATATATAAACTTTAATATTTCTAATTCAATCCTCTTTTCAAATTTTTACACATTAACTATATTTCATATAACTCAGGAGAACAAGAGCAGAGAAAATGTGAAAGTTTGGACAATCAACAGAGAAGCAACAAGAAACAAATCAGGTGATTGTGAAACTTTCTGATTGGCCTATACTTTTCTCTCTTTTGATGGAGAAGTCTATATTGAAGAGAGAAAAATGTAGGTTAATCTTTTAGAAATAAGTTAAAAATAGGCAAATTCCCAAAACACTAGAATTTGTGTCATGTATGAGTAAAATCACATGTATACCTCAGGTTTTGTTAGAAAAGCAGATTATTGAAAAACAAGTTCTACCAGAAAAGAAAATTTTTGTGCCATGAAAATTTCAAAATTCTAGGACAGCAAGAGCTCGACTAAAAATGACTCTTTTTTTTAAATTAGCTAGAATATTTGATATGAAATGAATAAGATGATCTGGTTTTCATAAGGCCAATTTAAATTTTCTTTTTTTTATTTTGAAAAATATTGAGAAAAAACATTAGCATAATACTTCTTAGTAGTTTTGAAAAACAAAAACTCTTTAATAATAAAATTTCAACCATAGAATTTAAAATTAATGTAACTTGAGAATTTTATTTTCTAGTAGAACTTATGTTAACATTTTGTTTTATTTTTGAGAATCTGCAGCCAGAAGCACAATAGAACCAGGGTCTTGGAATTACTTTACTCAGCACAGCCATGCTCCTTAAATGCATGTATTGGTGAATCCATGCAAAATTGAATTATAAGTAAAGGAGGGTGGTATGAGACCCTGGGTGGCAGAATTTATCCATACATAAACCAACATACTTTCCATAAAACTCAGTTAAATAGAAATCTGAGTACATTCATCAACAACTAGGTGAATGCGGGTGAACCTAGTCTCAACTTGTACAGCCAACCAAATTCCATTTTAACTACTTTTAATCAAGAATTTAATTTTATAAAAAGAAACCAAATTTAACTGTGTGAATTTCTCAGTTTTCTGAGTAGGTGTCCATTAAAATAGGAATCAACCTGAATAACATGGCTGGCAAGTTTTGTGTAACTTATGTAGCGATTGCTACACACGAGAAACTCAATAATTACATTTACACACAATTACTCTTTATTCTGTGTAAAATTTGCACCAAGAAAAATTTTTTTTTCGCTACATATGGGAAAATGAAAAGTTGCTGGCCCTGTTAAATAATATACCTTGCAAGAATTTGAGTATAGGCCAGTTTCTATGAGTAAAAAATAAAACCATTAAAATTAAACACATGTAGTGTATATTAAAATAAAATTTAAATAGATAGAAAATAATTTGTTCTATCTATATTGTGTTCTAACACTGATTGATAGAGCAGAAAAAAGTTAAAAAAATGTTTGATGTTTGAAATTGCTGCTCCACTGAAAAAAAAAAGGATTGGGGGAAGCTGGAATTAGTTTGCTAAGACGCCCTCAGTGGAAAAATGAGGCTACAATCACTGACATAGAGAGCTATGTGATACTTGTGTAGAGAGAAATCAAATTAATTAAAAAGAAAAAAGTTTAAATTCAAAATGGAGAGAGAAAATTTGTACCATGTATGGACTTAGACTATGAGTGGCTGGTCTAATAAAAAATAAAAATAAACTAAAATAAAGGAAAACTTAAATTTTAGGAAACTACTACAGGTATTTTTTTCAATTTACCAGTTCAAATCAACTTTGGATTTAATTTTTTTCTGCTGTAGCTTGTGGGGGTATATTTCGGTTGATTTTCCATTAATATTTCATTATTTTCATTAGATACATATTTCCTAATTTTCTTTATTGACTTTAATACTTTTCCTTTCTAGCGCTCATGCTGCCTGTTGGAAATTCATCTCTGTTTTTGGACTCCATCTTTTTTAACTTTAACTTCTCTCTCTTTTGTTTCCATTCTTCTGGAACTTCATGCTTGAGATGTTAAGCTTTCAACATGGCCTCCTTTTTATCTATTTTTGATTATTTCAAATGATCAATTTACTCAATTATTTGAAAGTTTCCTTCGGTTTGTTCAATAGTTCTTGTCATAATTAACATCAGAGCTATGTCAGCATCTCCATTCATCAACACTGTAATAGTACGTGATTTGAAATTTTAATTTTATAAAACATTTAATTTCGCTGATCGATTCCTCATTTTAATCAAATAAAGACCATTTGTCATCGGCTTTGGGTTTATCAGTCTAATTTCTTTCTCACTTAATATAATTATGAATTGTATATACCTTAGTTTCATTTAGCCTGATTGAAATGAAAGCATGTATGAAGTGAAGTATGTGTGTGCCCTGGATTCCGTATTAATTATTTTGGTTATTTATTTGGTGTGGGGACTCACTGGTATGAGGTTTAGGAGCTCGGACCCCCGACAACAGTTGCCGCCACAAGGCAGGCTAATATTCATCCTTGCAACGTTAAACCAACACACAAAATTACGTTTGATCATTATTACAGGTATGTACTTGCAGGTAATGTACAAGTACCAAATTGTGACTAATCTCAACAATACAATGATGTCACGATCCATACACAAACCGGCCCATCATCTCTTATTACTACAAGAGATGACTCAACAAAGCTGCTCTCATCAACGTACGTATTCACTACGTACGTGTGTCTGTGTGCGTGTAAATAAGCCAGTATATAAACCATCCAGACGGCTTTAAAATTGCCAGTGTTTGCCCAGATTTTGGCTTACCCATATGTTTAATATGAAGTGGCTGAACAGTATAATTCTGTTGAATTACCTTTTGGTGAGAATATCTTCCTCACAAGGTATACCACATTTGGTTATTATGATTTAAAATAGAGTGTGTGTCTGAACCTAACCTGCATTCTTTGGCTTTTCCTTTTTATTTTACCTTACAATTGTTTATACGCTTTCAATGATATTTTGTGCACTACAATTCATTTTACCAATTCAAACCAACTTAGATTTTTTATTTTTTATTGACTTTGTGAAAAGTACTCATTTTTATCCATTCATGTGTAAAAAAACATCATTTTATGACGAGACAATCGCAACAGTACATTTGGCTCTGAAAAATTTGTTGTTACACATGCGTTCATTTTTGTTCCAATGTTTCGTTTTGAATAATTCAGGATTTCATTTTCTAGTTATTCATATTTTACTTTTTTTTTTAATTTTTTTTGTTTTTCTTTTGAATGCTCCTATGATATTTGTTATTTGTAGGTATCGTTTTTAAATTTATTTAATTATTCATTCATGCTTTGTTGGTTATTACAAAATTAATCCTATTATTCGTTACTACCTACCAATGTTGAAAAATTCTCCATTTTAGCATAATTCAAATACCAAAAATTTTAACATGTTAGATTCCAACACATCATACAGTTGAATTGTAATCATGAGATGTAAGGATCTCTGGGGAAGTTACATATACACACACTGTTATAATAAAACTGGGATATTCTTAATAATATAGGGATATCCCAAAACGACTTGCAGTATGCATACTTCTTCAAATTTCAAGGATTCAAACTTATCATGAAAATCAGGGTCCACACCGAGTATTCAACTTTGCCCATAAACATAAAAAATTGAAAAGCGAAACACTGGAACAAAAATTGAGACATGCTGATTGCCACTCATGCAATTGCAGCACTCGCCTTTTGTTAGCACCTTAACTTTGCAACTCGTCGGCTCCCTTGTATAGTAATGTACTATTC
>WOFM01001985.1:0-67850 GCA_011428145.1 Ericerus pela
AAAAAAAGCTAGTAAACTAGCGTGATGGTAGAAAATTAATAAAATTATAACTGTACTTTTCATTTTCATTATAAGAAGCTAGTAAACTAGCAGCGAGTATACAAGCTGCGAGTAAACTATCGTGAAGGTGGAAAATTATAAAAATATAAACTGTACTTTTTCGTTTTCATAAAAGAGCTAGTTAACTAGCAGCGAGTAAACTAGCGTGATGGACAAAATTAAAATTTTTGTTTTTCAAAAATTTGTAAATTTTGGTTTTCAATATAAATTTTGAAAATTAATTTATGTTAAAATCTTTAAATAGTAGAATATTAATAGAAATATAACTGTAATTTTTGGATTTCAATAGAAGAAGCTAGTAAAATAGCAACGAGTAAACTAGCGTGATGGTAGAAAATTAATAAAATTATAACTGCACTTTATCATTTTCATTAAAAGAAGCTAGTAAACTAGCAGCGAGTATACAAGCTGCGAGTAAACTAGCGTGAAGGTGGAAATTAATAAATTATAACTGTACTTTATCATTTTCATTAAAGAAGCTAGTAAACTGCAGCGAGTATACAAGCTGCGAGTAACTAGCGTGAAGGTGGAAAATTAATAAAAATATAACTGTACTTTTTCGTTTTCAATAAAAGAAGCTAGTTAACTAGCAGCGAGTAAACTAGCGTGATGGTACAAAATTAAAATTTTTGTTTTTCAAAAATTTGTAATTTGTTTTTCAATATAAATTTGAAAATTAATATATGTTATATATTTGTAAATAGTAGAATATTAATAGAAATAAACTAGAGTTTTTTTTTCATTAAAGAAGCTAATAAACCAGCAGCGAGTAAACTAGCATGATGGTAGAAAATTAATAAAATTATAACTTTTCTTTTCATTTTCATTAAAAGAAGCTAGTTAACTCGCAGCGAGTAACTAGCAGCGAGTAAACTAGCGTGATGGTACAAAATTAAATTTTTTTTTTTCAAAAATTTGTAAATTTTGGTTTTCAATATAATTTTGAAAACTTAATTTATGTTAAAAATCTTTAAATAGTAGAATATTAATAGAAAATAACTGTAATTTTGGATTTCAATAGAAGAAGCTCGTAAAATAGCAACGAGTAAACTAGCGTGATGGTAGAAAATTAATAAAATTATAACTGCACTTTATCATTTTCATAAAGAAGCTAGTAAAATAGCAGCGAGTAAACAAGCAGCGAGTAAACTAGCATGAAGGTGGAAAATAAATAAAAATATAACTGGACTTTTTCGTTTTCAATAAAAGAAGCTAGTTAACTAGCAGCGAGTAAACTAGCAGCAAGTAAACTAGCTTTATGATACTAAAATTAAATTTTTGTTTTCAAAAATTGTAAATTTTGGTTTTCAATATAAAATTTGAAAACTAATTTATGTTATACATTGTAAATAGTAGAATATTAATAGAAATATAACTAGTTTTTTTTTCATTAAAAAAAGCTAGTAAACTAGCAGAGAGTAAACTAGCGTGATGGTAGAAAATTAATAAAATTATAACTGCACTTTATCATTTTCATTAAAAGAAGCTAGTAAACTAGCAGCGAGTATACAAGCTGCGAGTAAACTAGCGTGAAGGTGGAAAATTAATAAAATTATAACTGTACTTTATCATTTTCATTAAAAGAAGCTAGTAAACTAGCAGCGAGTATACAAGCTGCGAGTAAACTAGCATGATGGTAGAAAATTAATAAATTATAACTTTTCTTTTTCATTTTCATTGAAAGAGCTAGTTAACTAGCAGCGAGTAAACTAGCAGCGAGTAAACTAGCATGATGGTACAAAAATTAAAATTTTTGTTTTTCAAAAATTTGTAAATTTTGGTTTTCAATATAAATTTTGAAAATTAATTTATATTAAAAATCTTTAAATAGTAGAATATTAATAGAAATATAACTGTAATTTTTGGATTTCAATAGAAGAAGCTAGTAAAATAGCAACGAGTAAACTAGCATGATGGTAGAAAATTAAAATTTTTATTTTTCAAAAATTTGTAAATTTTGGTTTTCAATATAAAATTTGAAAATTAATTTATGTTATACATTTGTAAATAGTAGAATATTAATAGAAATATAACTAGTTTTTTTTTCATTAAAAAAAGCTAGTAAACTAGCGTGATGGTAGAAAATTAATAAAATTATAACTGTACTTTTTCATTTTCATTATAAGAAGCTAGTAAACTAGCAGCGAGTATACAAGCTGCGAGTAAACTATCGTGAAGGTGGAAAATTAATAAAAATATAACTGTACTTTTTCGTTTTCAATAAAAGAAGCTAGTTAACTAGCAGCGAGTAAACTAGCGTGATGGTACAAAATTAAAATTTTTGTTTTTCAAAAATTTGTAAATTTTGGTTTTCAATATAAAATTTGAAAATTAATATATGTTATACATTTGTAAATAGTAGAATATTAATAGAAATATAACTAGAGTTTTTTTTTCATTAAAAGAAGCTAGTAAACCAGCAGCGAGTAAACTAGCATGATGGTAGAAAATTAATAAAATTATAACTTTTCTTTTTCATTTTCATTAAAAGAAGCTAGTTAACTAGCAGCGAGTAAACTAGCAGCG
Organism: Ericerus pela; assembly: GCA_011428145.1. Lineage (NCBI taxonomy): Eukaryota > Metazoa > Arthropoda > Insecta > Hemiptera > Coccidae > Ericerus > Ericerus pela. The sequence continues at coordinate 2,587 of WOFM01001985.1, forward strand.
AGTAAACTAGCGTGATGGTACAAAATTAAATTTTTTTTTTTCAAAAATTTGTAAATTTGGTTTTCAATATAAATTTTGAAAATTAAATTATGTTAAAAATCTTTAAATAGTAGAATATTAATAGAAATATAACTGTAATTTTTGGATTTCAATAGAAGAAGCTAGTAAAATAGCAACGAGTAAACTAGCGTGATGGTAGAAAATTAATAAAATTATAACTGCACTTTATCATTTTCATTAAAAGAAGCTAGTAAACTAGCAGCGAGTATACAAGCTGCGAGGTAAACTAGCGTGAAGGTGGAAAATTAATAAAATTATAACTGTACTTTATCATTTCATTAAAAGAAGCTAGTAAACTAGCAGCGAGTATACAAGCTGCGAGTAAACTAGTGTGAAGGTGGAATATTAATAAAAATATAACTGGACTTTTTCGCTTTCAATAAAAGAAGCTAGTTAACTAGCAGCGAGTAAACTAGCGTGATGGTACAAAATTAAAATTTTTGTTTTTCAAAAATTTGTAAATTTTGGTTTTCAATATAAAATTTGAAAATTAATATATGTTATATATTTGTAAATAGTAGAATATTAATAGAAATATAACTAGTTTTTTTTTCATTAAAGAAGCTAGTAAACTAGCAGCGAGTATACAAGCTGCGAGTAAACTAGCATGATGGTAGAAAATTAATAAAATTATAACTTTTCTTTTTCATTTTCATTAAAAGAAGCTAGTTAACTAGCAGCGAGTAAACTAGCAGCGAGTAAACTAGCATGATGGTACAAAAATTAAAATTTTGTTTTTCAAAAATTTGTAAATTTTGGTTTTCAATATAAATTTTGAAAATTAATTTATATTAAAAATCTTTAAATAGTAGAATATTAATAGAAATATAACTGTAATTTTTGGATTTCAATAGAAGAAGCTAGTAAATAGCAGCGAGTAAACTAGCATGATGGTAGAAAATTAATAAAAATATAACTGGACTTTTTCGTTTTCAATAAAAGAAGCTAGTTAACTAGCAGCGAGTAAACTAGCTTTATGGTACAAAATTAAAATTTTTATTTTTCAAAAATTTGTAAATTTTGGTTTTCAATATAAAATTTGAAAATTAATTTATGTTATACATTTGTAAATAGTAGAATATTAATAGAAATATAACTAGTTTTTTTTTCATTAAAAAAGCTAGTAAACTAGCGTGATGGTAGAAAATTAATAAAATTATAACTGTACTTTTTCATTTTCATTATAAGAAGCTAGTAAACTAGCAGCGAGTATACAAGCTGCGAGTAAACTATCGTGAAGGTGGAAAATTAATAAAAATATAACTGTACTTTTTCGTTTTCAATAAAAGAAGCTAGTTAACTAGCAGCGAGTAAACTAGCGTGATGGTACAAAATTAAAATTTTTGTTTTTCAAAAATTTGTAAATTTTGGTTTTCAATATAAATTTTGAAAATTAATTTATGTTAAAAATCTTTAAATAGTAGAATATTAATAGAAATATAACTGTAATTTTTGGATTTCAATAGAAGAAGCTAGTAAAATAGCAACGAGTAAACTAGCGTGATGGTAGAAAATTAATAAAATTATAACTGCACTTTATCATTTTCATTAAAAGAAGCTAGTAAACTAGCAGCGAGTATACAAGCTGCGAGTAAACTAGCGTGAAGGTGGAAAATTAATAAAATTATAACTGTACTTTATCATTTTCATTAAAAGAAGCTAGTAAACTAGCAGCGAGTATACAAGCTGCGAGTAAACTAGCGTGAAGGTGGAAAATTAATAAAAATATAACTGTACTTTTTCGTTTTCAATAAAAGAAGCTAGTTAACTAGCAGCGAGTAAACTAGCATGATGGTACAAAATTAAAATTTTTGTTTTTCAAAAATTTGTAAATTTGTTTTTCAATATAAAATTTGAAAATTAATATATGTTATATATTTGTAAATAGTAGAATATTAATAGAAATATAACTAGAGTTTTTTTTTCATTAAAAGAAGCTAATAAACCAGCAGCGAGGTAAACTAGCATGATGGTAGAAAATTAATAAAATTATAACTTTTCTTTTTCATTTTCATTAAAAGAAGCTAGTTAACTAGCAGCGAGTAAACTAGCAGCGAGGTAAACTAGCGTGATGGTACAAAATTAAATTTTTTTTTTCAAAAATTTGTAAATTTTGGTTTTCAATATAAATTTTGAAAATTAATTTATGTTAAAAATCTTTAAATAGTAGAATATTAATAGAAATATAACTGTAATTTTTGGATTTCAATAGAAGAAGCTAGTAAAATAGCAACGAGTAAACTAGCGTGATGGTAGAAAATTAATAAAATTATAACTGCACTTTATCATTTTCATTAAAAGAAGCTAGTAAAATAGCAGCGAGTAAACAAGCAGCGAGTAAACTAGCATGAAGGTGGAAAATAAATAAAAATATAACTGGACTTTTTCGTTTCAATAAAAGAAGCTAGTTAACTAGCAGCGAGTAAACTAGCAGCAAGTAAACTAGCTTTATGATACTAAAATTAAAATTTTTGTTTTTCAAAAATTTGTAAATTTTGGTTTTCAATATAAAATTTGAAAACTAATTTATGTTATACATTTGTAAATAGTAGAATATTAATAGAAATATAACTAGTTTTTTTTTCATTAAAAAAGCTAGTAAACTAGCAGCGAGGTAAACTAGCGTGATGGTAGAAAATTAATAAAATTATAACTGTACTTTATCATTTTCATTAAAAGAAGCTAGTAAACTAGCAGCGAGTATACAAGCTGCGAGTAAACTATCGTGAAGGTGGAAAATTAATAAAAATATAACTGTACTTTTTCGTTTTCAATAAAAGAAGCTAGTTAACTAGCAGCGAGTAAACTAGCGTGATGGTACAAAATTAAAATTTTTGTTTTTCAAAAATTTGTAAATTTTGTTTTTCAATAGAAAATTTGAAAATTAATATATGTTATATATTTGTAAATAGTAGAATATTAATAGAAATATAACTAGAGTTTTTTTTCATTAAAAGAAGCTAGTAAACCAGCAGTGAGTAAACTAGCATGATGGTAGAAAATTAATAAAATTATAACTTTTCTTTTTCCATTTCATTAAAAGAAGCTAGTTCACTAGCAGCGAGAAAACTAGCAGCGAGTAAACTAGCGTTATGGTACAAAATTAAAATTTTTTTTTTCAAAAATTTGTAAATTTTGGTTTTCAATATAAATTTTGAAAATTAATTTCTGTTAAAAATCTTTAAATAGTAGAATATTAATAGAAATATAACTGTAATTTTTGGATTTCAATAGAAGAAGCTATTAAAATAGCAGCGAGTAAACTAGCGTGATGGTAGAAAATTAATAAAATTATAACTGTACTTTTTCATTTTCATTAAAAGAAGCTAGTAAAATAGCAGCGAGTAAACAAGAAGCGAGTAAACTAGCGTGAAGGTGGAAAATTATTAAAAATATAACTGGACTTTTTCGTTTTCAATAAAAGAAGCTAGTTAACTAGCAGCGAGTAAACTAGCTTTATGGTACAAAATTAAAATTTTTGTTTTTCAAAAATTTGTAAATTTTGGTTTTCAATATAAAATTTGAAAATTAATATATGTTATACATTTGTAAATAGTAGAATATTAATAGAAATATAACTAGAGTTTTTTTTTCATTAAAAGAAGCTAGTAAACCAGCAGCGAGTAAACTAGCATGATGGTAGAAAATTAATAAAATTATAACTTTTCTTTTTCATTTTCATTAAAAGAAGCTAGTTAACTAGCAGCGAGTAAACTAGCAGCGAGTAAACTAGCGTGATGGTACAAAATTAAATTTTTTTTTTTCAAAAATTTGTAAATTTTGGTTTTCAATATAAATTTTGAAAATTAATTTATGTTAAAAATCTTTAAATAGTAGAATATTAATAGAAATATAACTGTAATTTTTGGATTTCAATAGAAGAAGCTATTAAAATAGCAGCGAGTAAACTAGTGTGATGGTAGAAAATTAATAAAATTATAACTGTACTTTTTCATTTTCATTAAAAGAAGCTAGTAAAATAGCAGCGAGTAAACAAGCAGCGAGTAAACTAGCGTGAAGGTTGAAAATTATTAAAAATATAACTGGACTTTTTCGTTTTCAATAAAAGAAGCTAGTTAACTCACAGCGAGTAAACTAGCAGCGAGTAAACTAGCATGATGGTACAAAAATTAAAATTTTTGTTTTTCAAAAATTTGTAAATTTTGGTTTTCAATATAAAATTTGAAAATTAATTTATGTTATACATTTGTAAATAGTAGAATATTAATAGAAATATAACTAGTTTTTTTTTCATTAAAAAAAGCTAGTAAACTAGCGTGATGGTAGAAAATTAATAAAATTATAACTGTACTTTTTCATTTTCATTATAAGAAGCTAGTAAACTAGCAGCGAGTATACAAGCTGCGAGTAAAACTATCGTGAAGGTGGAAAATTAATAAAAATATAACTGTACTTTTTCGTTTTCAATAAAAGAAGCTAGTTAACTAGCAGCGAGTAAACTAGCGTGATGGTACAAAATTAAAATTTTTGTTTTTCAAAAATTTGTAAATTTTGGTTTTCAATACAAAATTTGAAAATTAATATATGTTATACATTTGTAAATAGTAGAATATTAATAGAAATATAACTAGAGTTTTTTTTTCATTAAAAGAAGCTAGTAAACCAGCAGCGAGTAAACTAGCATGATGGTAGAAAATTAATAAAATTATAACTTTTCTTTTTCATTTTCATTAAAAGAAGCTAGTTAACTAGCAGCGAGTAAACTAGCAGCGAGTAAACTAGCGTGATGGTACAAAATTAAATTTTTTTTTTTCAAAAATTTGTAAATTTTGGTTTTCAATATAAATTTTGAAAATTAAATTATGTTAAAAATCTTTAAATAGTAGAATATTAATAGAAATATAACTGTAATTTTTGGATTTCAATAGAAGAAGCTAGTAAAATAGCAACGAGTAAACTAGCGTGATGGTAGAAAATTAATAAAATTATAACTGCACTTTATCATTTTCATTAAAAGAAGCTAGTAAACTAGCAGCGAGTATACAAGCTGCGAGTAAACTAGCGTGAAGGTGGAAAATTAATAAAATTATAACTGTACTTTATCATTTTCATTAAAAGAAGCTAGTAAACTAGCAGCGAGTATACAAGCTGCGAGTAAACTAGTGTGAAGGTGGAATATTAATAAAAATATAACTGGACTTTTTCGCTTTCAATAAAAGAAGCTAGTTAACTAGCAGCGAGTAAACTAGCGTGATGGTACAAAATTAAAATTTTTGTTTTTCAAAAATTTGTAAATTTTGGTTTTCAATATAAAATTTGAAAATTAATATATGTTATATATTTGTAAATAGTAGAATATTAATAGAAATATAACTAGTTTTTTTTTCATTAAAAGAAGCTAGTAAACTAGCAGCGAGTATACAAGCTGCGAGTAAACTAGCATGATGGTAGAAAATTAATAAAATTATAACTTTTCTTTTTCATTTTCATTAAAAGAAGCTAGTTAACTAGCAGCGAGTAAACTAGCAGCGAGTAAACTAGCATGATGGTACAAAAATTAAAATTTTTGTTTTTCAAAAATTTGTAAATTTTGGTTTTCAATATAAATTTTGAAAATTAATTTATATTAAAAATCTTTAAATAGTAGAATATTAATAGAAATATAACTGTAATTTTTGGATTTCAATAGAAGAAGCTAGTAAAATAGCAGCGAGTAAACTAGCATGATGGTAGAAAATTAATAAAAATATAACTGGACTTTTTCGTTTTCAATAAAAGAAGCTAGTTAACTAGCAGCGAGTAAACTAGCTTTATGGTACAAAATTAAAATTTTTATTTTTCAAAAATTTGTAAATTTTGGTTTTCAATATAAAATTTGAAAATTAATTTATGTTATACATTTGTAAATAGTAGAATATTAATAGAAATATAACTAGTTTTTTTTTCATTAAAAAAAGCTAGTAAACTAGCGTGATGGTAGAAAATTAATAAAATTATAACTGTACTTTTTCATTTTCATTATAAGAAGCTAGTAAACTAGCAGCGAGTATACAAGCTGCGAGTAAACTATCGTGAAGGTGGAAAATTAATAAAAATATAACTGTACTTTTTCGTTTTCAATAAAAGAAGCTAGTTAACTAGCAGCGAGTAAACTAGCGTGATGGTACAAAATTAAAATTTTTGTTTTTCAAAAATTTGTAAATTTTGGTTTTCAATATAAATTTTGAAAATTAATTTATGTTAAAAATCTTTAAATAGTAGAATATTAATAGAAATATAACTGTAATTTTTGGATTTCAATAGAAGAAGCTAGTAAAATAGCAACGAGTAAACTAGCGTGATGGTAGAAAATTAATAAAATTATAACTGCACTTTATCATTTTCATTAAAAGAAGCTAGTAAACTAGCAGCGAGTATACAAGCTGCGAGTAAACTAGCGTGAAGGTGGAAAATTAATAAAATTATAACTGTACTTTATCATTTTCATTAAAAGAAGCTAGTAAACTAGCAGCGAGTATACAAGCTGCGAGTAAACTAGCGTGAAGGTGGAAAATTAATAAAAATATAACTGTACTTTTTCGTTTTCAATAAAAGAAGCTAGTTAACTAGCAGCGAGTAAACTAGCGTGATGGTACAAAATTAAAATTTTTGTTTTTCAAAAATTTGTAAATTTTGTTTTTCAATATAAAATTTGAAAATTAATATATGTTATATATTTGTAAATAGTAGAATATTAATAGAAATATAACTAGAGTTTTTTTTTCATTAAAAGAAGCTAATAAACCAGCAGCGAGGTAAACTAGCATGATGGTAGAAAATTAATAAAATTATAACTTTTCTTTTTCATTTTCATTAAAAGAAGCTAGTTAACTAGCAGCGAGTAAACTAGCAGCGAGTAAACTAGCGTGATGGTACAAAATTAAATTTTTTTTTTTCAAAAATTTGTAAATTTTGGTTTTCAATATAAATTTTGAAAATTAATTTATGTTAAAAATCTTTAAATAGTAGAATATTAATAGAAATATAACTGTAATTTTTGGATTTCAATAGAAGAAGCTAGTAAAATAGCAACGAGTAAACTAGCGTGATGGTAGAAAATTAATAAAATTATAACTGCACTTTATCATTTTCATTAAAAGAAGCTAGTAAAATAGCAGCGAGTAAACAAGCAGCGAGTAAACTAGCATGAAGGTGGAAAATAAATAAAAATATAACTGGACTTTTTCGTTTTCAATAAAAGAAGCTAGTTAACTAGCAGCGAGTAAACTAGCAGCAAGTAAACTAGCTTTATGATACTAAAATTAAAATTTTTGTTTTTCAAAAATTTGTAAATTTTGGTTTTCAATATAAAATTTGAAAACTAATTTATGTTATACATTTGTAAATAGTAGAATATTAATAGAAATATAACTAGTTTTTTTTTCATTAAAAAAAGCTAGTAAACTAGCAGCGAGTAAACTAGCGTGATGGTAGAAAATTAATAAAATTATAACTGTACTTTATCATTTTCATTAAAAGAAGCTAGTAAACTAGCAGCGAGTATACAAGCTGCGAGTAAACTATCGTGAAGGTGGAAAATTAATAAAAATATAACTGTACTTTTTCGTTTTCAATAAAAGAAGCTAGTTAACTAGCAGCGAGTAAACTAGCGTGATGGTACAAAATTAAAATTTTTGTTTTCAAAAATTTGTAAATTTTGTTTTTCAATAGAAAATTTGAAAATTAATATATGTTATATATTTGTAAATAGTAGAATATTAATAGAAATATAACTAGAGTTTTTTTTCATTAAAAGAAGCTAGTAAACCAGCAGTGAGTAAACTAGCATGATGGTAGAAAATTAATAAAATTATAACTTTTCTTTTTCCATTTCATTAAAAGAAGCTAGTTCACTAGCAGCGAGAAAACTAGCAGCGAGTAAACTAGCGTTATGGTACAAAATTAAAATTTTTTTTTCAAAAATTTGTAAATTTTGGTTTTCAATATAAATTTTGAAAATTAATTTCTGTTAAAAATCTTTAAATAGTAGAATATTAATAGAAATATAACTGTAATTTTTGGATTTCAATAGAAGAAGCTATTAAAATAGCAGCGAGTAAACTAGCGTGATGGTAGAAAATTAATAAAATTATAACTGTACTTTTTCATTTTCATTAAAAGAAGCTAGTAAAATAGCAGCGAGGTAAACAAGAAGCGAGTAAACTAGCGTGAAGGTGGAAAATTATTAAAAATATAACTGGACTTTTTCGTTTTCAATAAAAGAAGCTAGTTAACTAGCAGCGAGTAAACTAGCTTTATGGTACAAAATTAAAATTTTTGTTTTTCAAAAATTTGTAAATTTTGGTTTTCAATATAAAATTTGAAAATTAATATATGTTATACATTTGTAAATAGTAGAATATTAATAGAAATATAACTAGAGTTTTTTTTTCATTAAAAGAAGCTAGTAAACCAGCAGCGAGTAAACTAGCATGATGGTAGAAAATTAATAAAATTATAACTTTTCTTTTTCATTTTCATTAAAAGAAGCTAGTTAACTAGCAGCGAGTAAACTAGCAGCGAGTAAACTAGCGTGATGGTACAAAATTAAATTTTTTTTTTTCAAAAATTTGTAAATTTTGGTTTTCAATATAAATTTTGAAAATTAATTTATGTTAAAAATCTTTAAATAGTAGAATATTAATAGAAATATAACTGTAATTTTTGGATTTCAATAGAAGAAGCTATTAAAATAGCAGCGAGTAAACTAGCGTGATGGTAGAAAATTAATAAAATTATAACTGTACTTTTTCATTTTCATTAAAAGAAGCTAGTAAAATAGCAGCGAGTAAACAAGCAGCGAGTAAACTAGCGTGAAGGTTGAAAATTATTAAAAATATAACTGGACTTTTTCGTTTTCAATAAAAGAAGCTAGTTAACTAGCAGCGAGTAAACTAGCGTGATGGTACAAAATTAAAATTTTTGTTTTTCAAAAATTTGAAAATTTTGGTTTTCAATATAAAATTTGAAAATTAATTTATGTTATACATTTGTAAATAGTAGAATATTAATAGAAATATAACTAGTTTTTTTTTCATTAAAAAAAGCTAGTAAACTAGCGTGATGGTAGAAAATTAATAAAATTATAACTGTACTTTTTCATTTTCATTATAAGAAGCTAGTAAACTAGCAGCGAGTATACAAGCTGCGAGTAAACTATCGTGAAGGTGGAAAATTAATAAAAATATAACTGTACTTTTTCGTTTTCAATAAAAGAAGCTAGTTTACTAGCAGCGAGTAAACTAGCGTGATGGTACAAAATTAAAATTTTTGTTTTTCAAAAATTTGTAAATTTTGTTTTTCAATAGAAAATTTGAAAATTAATATATGTTATATATTTGTAAATAGTAGAATATTCATAGAAATATAACTAGTTTTTTTTTTCATTAAAAAATGTTAGTAAACTAGCAGCGAGTAAACTAGTGTGATGGTAGAAAATTAATAAAATTATAACTGTACTTTTTCATTTTCATTAAAAGAAGCTAGTAAACTAGCAGCGAGTATACAAGCTGCGAGTAAACTAGCATGATGGTAGAAAATTAATAAAATTATAACTTTTCTTTTTCATTTTCATTAAAAGAAGCTAGTTAACTAGCAGCGAGTAAACTAGCAGCGAGTAAACTAGCATGATGGTACAAAAATTAAAATTTTTGTTTTTCAAAAATTTGTAAATTTTGGTTTTCAATATAAATTTTGAAAATTAATTTATATTAAAAATCTTTAAATAGTAGAATATTAATAGAAATATAACTGTAATTTTTGGATTTCAATAGAAGAAGCTAGTAAAATAGCAGCGAGTAAACTAGCAGGATGGTAGAAAATTAATAAAAATATAACTGGACTTTTTCGTTTTCAATAAAAGAAGCTAGTTAACTAGCAGCGAGTAAACTAGCTTTATGGTACAAAATTAAAAATTTTTATTTTTCAAAAATTTGTAAATTTTGGTTTTCAATATAAAATTTGAAAATTAATATATGTTATACATTTGTAAAGAGTAGAATATTAATAGAAATATAACTAGAGTTTTTTTTTCATTAAAAAAAGCTAGTAAACTAGCAGCGAGTAAACTAGCATGATGGTAGAAAATTAATAAAAATATAACTAGACTTTTTCGTTTTCAATAAAAGAAGCTAGTTAACTAGCAGCGAGTAAACTAGCAGCAAGTAAACTAGCTTTATGGTACAAAATTAAAATTTTTGTTTTTCAAAAATTTGTAAATTTTGGTTTTCAATATAAAATTTGAAAATTAATTTATGTTATACATTTGTAAATAGTAGAATATTAATAGAAATATAACTAGTTTTTTTTTCATTAAAAGAAGCTAGTAAACCAGCAGTGAGTAAACTAGCATGATGGTAGAAAATTAATAAAATTATAACTTTTCTTTTTCATTTTCATTAAAAGAAGCTAGTTAACTAGCAGCGAGTAAACTAGCGTGATGGTACAAAATAATATTTTTTTTTTTTCAAAAATTTGTAAATATTGGTTTTCAATATAAATTTTGAAAATTAGTTTATGTTAAAAATCTTTAAATAGTAGAATATTAATAGAAATATAACTAGAGTTTTTTTTTCATTAAAAGAAGCTAGTAAACCAGCAGTGAGTAAACTAGCATGATGGTAGAAAATTAATAAAATTATAACTTTTCTTTTTCATTTTCAAAAAAGAAGCTAGTAAACTAGCAGCGAGTATACAAGCTGCGAGTAAGCTATCGTGAAGGTGGAAAATTAATAAAAATATAACTGTACTTTTTCGTTTTCAATAAAAGAAGCTAGTTAACTAGCAGCGAGTAAACTAGCGTGATGATACAAAATTAAAATTTTTGTTTTTCAAAAATTTGTAAATTTTGTTTTTCAATATAAAATTTGAAAATTAATATATGTTATATATTTGTAAATAGTAGAATATTAATAGAAATATAACTAGAGTTTTTTTTTCATTAAAAGAAGCTAGTAAACCAGCAGCGAGTAAACTAGCATGATGGTTTAAAATTAATAAAATTATAACTTTTCTTTTTCATTTTCAATAAAAGAAGTTAGTTAACTAGCAGCGAATAAACTAGCAGCGAGTAAACTAGCGTGATGGTACAAAATTAAATTTTTTTTTTTCAAAAATTTGTAAATTTTGGTTTTCAATATAAATTTTGAAAATTAATTTATGTTAAAAATCTTTAAATAGTAGAATATTAATAGAAATATAACTGTAATTTTTGGATTTCAATAGAAGAAGCTAGTAAAATAGCAGCGAGTAAACTAGCAGGATGGTAGAAAATTAATAAAAATATAACTGGACTTTTTCGTTTTCAATAAAAGAAGCTAGTTAACTAGCAGCGAGTAAACTAGCTTTATGGTACAAAATTAAAATTTTTATTTTTCAAAAATTTGTAAATTTTGGTTTTCAATATAAAATTTGAAAATTAATATATGTTATACATTTGTAAAGAGTAGAATATTAATAGAAATATAACTAGAGTTTTTTTTTCATTAAAAAAGCTAGTAAACTAGCAGCGAGTAAACTAGCATGATGGTAGAAAATTAATAAAAATATAACTGGATTTTTTCGTTTTCAATAAAAGAAGCTAGTTAACTAGCAGCGAGTAAACTAGCAGCAAGTAAACTAGCTTTATGGTACAAAATTAAAATTTTTGTTTTTCAAAAATTTGTAAATTTTGGTTTTCAATATAAAATTTGAAAATTAATTTATGTTATACATTTGTAAATAGTAGAATATTAATAGAAATATAACTAGTTTTTTTTTCATTAAAAAAAGCTAGTAAACTAGCGTGATGGTAGAAAATTAATAAAATTATAACTGTCCTTTTTCATTTTCATTAAAAGAAGCTAGTAAACTAGCAGCGAGTATACAAGCTGCGAGTAAACTATCGTGAAGGTGGAAAATTAATAAAAATATAACTGTACTTTTTCGTTTTCAATAAAAGAAGCTAGTTAACTAGCAGCGAGTAAACTAGCGTGATGTTACAAAATTAAAATTTTTGTTTTTCTAAAATTTGTAAATTTTGTTTTTCAATATAAAATTTGAAAATTAATATATGTTATATATTTGTAAATAGTAGAATATTAATAGAAATATAACTAGAGTTTTTTTTCATTAAAAGAAGCTAGTAAACCAGCAGTGAGTAAACTAGCATGATGGTAGAAAATTAATAAAATTATAACTGTACTTTTTCATTTTCATTAAAAGAAGCTAGTAAAATAGCAGCGAGTAAACTAGCGTGAAGGTGGAAAATTATTAAAAATATAACTGGACTTTTTCGTTTTCAATAAAAGAAGCTAGTTAACTAGCAGCGAGTAAACTAGCAGCGAGTAAACTAGCTTTATGGTACATAATTAAAATTTTTGTTTTTCAAAAATTTGTAAATTTTGGTTTTCAATTATAAAATTTGAAAATTAATTTATGTTATACATTTGTAAATAGTAGAATATTAATAGGAATATAACTAGTTTTTTTTTCATTAAAAAAAGCTAGTAAACTAGCAGCGAGTAAACTAGAGTGATGGTAGAAAATTAATAAAATTATAACTGTACTTTTTCATTTTCATTAAAAGAAGCTAGTAAACTAGCAGCGAGTATACAAGCTGCGAGTAAACTAGCGTGAAGGTGGAAAATTAATAAAAATATAACTGGACTTTTTCGTTTTCAATAAAAGAAGCTAGTTAACTAGCAGCGAGTATACAAGCTGCGAGTAAACTAGCGTGAAGGTGGAAAATTAATAAAAATATAACTGTACATTTTCATTTTCATTAAAAGAAGCTAGTAAACTAGCAGCGAGTATACAAGCTGCGAGTAAACTAGTGTGAAGGTGGAATATTAATAAAAATATAACTGGACTTTTTCGCTTTCAATAAAAGAAGCTAGTTTACTAGCAGCGAGTAAACTAGCGTGATGGTACAAAATTAAAATTTTTGTTTTTCAAAAATTTGTAAATTTTGGTTTTCAATATAAAATTTGAAAATTAATATATGTTATACATTTGTAAATAGTAGAATATTAATAGAAATATAACTAGAGTTTTTTTTTCATTAAAAGAAGCTAGTAAACCAGCAGTGAGTAAACTAGCATGATGGTAGAAAATTAATAAAATTATAACTTTTCTTTTTCATTTTCATTAAAAGAAGCTAGTTAACTAGCAGCGAGTAAACTAGCAGCGAGTAAACTAGCGTGATGGTACAAAATTAAATTTTTTTTTTTCAAAAATTTGTAAATTTTGGTTTTCAATATAAATTTTGAAAATTAATTTCTGTTAAAAATCTTTAAATAGTAGAATATTAATAGAAATATAACTGTAATTTTTGGATTTCAATAGAAGAAGCTATTAAAATAGCAGCGAGTAAACTAGCGTGATGGTGTAAAATTAATAAAATTATAACTGTACTTTTTCATTTTCATTAAAAGAAGCTAGTAAAATAGCAGCGAGTAAACAAGCAGCGAGTAAACTAGCTTTATGGTACAAAATTAAAATTTTTGTTTTTCAAAAATTTGTAAATTTTGGTTTTCAATATAAAATTTGAAAATTAATATATGTTATACATTTGTAAGTAGTAGAATATTCATAGAAATATAACTAGTTTTTTTTTTCATTAAAAAATGTTAGTAAACTAGCAGCGAGTAAACTAGCATGATGGTAGAAAATTAATAAAATTATAACTTTTCTTTTTCATTTTCATTAAAAGAAGCTAGTTAACTAGCAGCGAGTAAACTAGCAGCGAGTAAACTAGCAGCGAGTAAACTAGCGTGATGGTAGAAAATTAATAAAATTATAACTGTACTTTTTCATTTTCATTAAAAGAAGCTAGTAAACTAGCAGCGAGTATACAAGCTGCGAGTAAACTAGTGTGAAGGTGGAAAATTAATAAAAATATAACTGGACTTTATCGCTTTCAATAAAAGAAGCTAGTTAACTAGCAGCGAGTAAACTAGCGTGATGGTACAAAATTAAAATTTTTGTTTTTCAAAAATTTGTAAATTTTGGTTTTCAATATAAAATTTGAAAATTAATATATGTTATATATTTGTAAATAGTAGAATATTAATAGAAATATAACTAGTTTTTTTTTCATTAAAAGAAACTAGTAAACTAGCAGCGAGTATACAAGCTGCGAGTAAACTAGCATGATGGTAGAAAATTAATAAAATTATAACTTTTCTTTTTCATTTTCATTAAAAGAAGCTAGTTAACTAGCAGCGAGTAAACTAGCAGCGAGTAAACTAGCATGATGGTACAAAAATTAAAATTTTTGTTTTTCAAAAATTTGTAAATTTTGGTTTTCAATATAAATTTTGAAAATTAATTTATATTAAAAATCTTTAAATAGTAGAATATTAATAGAAATATAACTGTAATTTTTGGATTTCAATAGAAGAAGCTAGTAAAATAGCAGCGAGTAAACTAGCATGATGGTAGAAAATTAATAAAATTATAACTTTTCTTTTTCATTTCATTAAAAGAAGCTAGTTAACTAGCAGCGAGTAAACTAGCAGCGAGTAAACTAGCGTGATGGTACAAAATTAAATTTTTTTTTTCAAAAATTTGTAAATTTTGGTTTTCAATATAAATTTTGAAAATTAATTTCTGTTAAAAATCTTTAAATAGTAGAATATTAATAGAAATATAACTGTAATTTTGGATTTCAATAGAAGAAGCTATTAAAATAGCAGCGAGTAAACTAGCGTGATGGTAGAAAATTAATAAAATTATAACTTTTCTTTTTCATTTTCATTAAAAGAAGCTAGTTAACTAGCAGCGAGTAAACTAGCAGCGAGTAAACTAGCGTGATGGTACAAAATTAAATTTTTTTTTTTCAAAAATTTGTAAATTTTGGTTTTCAATATAAATTTTGAAAATTAATTTATGTTAAAAATCTTTAAATAGTAGAATATTAATAGAAATATAACTGTAATTTTTGGATTTCAATAGAAGAAGCTATTAAAATAGCAGCGAGTAAACTAGCGTGATGGTAGAAAATTAATAAAATTATAACTGTACTTTTTCATTTTCATTAAAAGAAGCTAGTAAAATAGCAGCGAGTAAACTAGTGTGATGGTAGAAAATTAATAAAATTATAACTGTACTTTTTCATTTTCATTAAAAGAAGCTAGTAAACTAGCAGCGAGTATACAAGCTGCGAGTAAACTAGTGTGAAGGTGGAAAATTAATAAAAATATAACTGGACTTTTTCGCTTTCAATAAAAGAAGCTAGTTAACTAGCAGCGAGTAAACTAGCGTGATGGTACAAAATTAAAATTTTTGTTTTTCAAAAATTTGTAAATTTTGGTTTTCAATATAAAATTTGAAAATTAATATATGTTATATATTTGTAAATAGTAGAATATTAATAGAAATATAACTAGTTTTTTTTTCATTAAAAGAAACTAGTAAACTAGCAGCGAGTATACAAGCTGCGAGGTAAACTAGCATGATGGTAGAAAATTAATAAAATTATAACTTTTCTTTTTCATTTTCATTAAAAGAAGCTAGTTAACTAGCAGCGAGTAAACTAGCAGCGAGTAAACTAGCATGATGGTACAAAAATTAAAATTTTTGTTTTTCAAAAATTTGTAAATTTTGGTTTTCAATATAAATTTTGAAAATTATTTTATATTAAAAATCTTTAAATAGTAGAATATTAATAGAAATATAACTAGAGTTTTTTTTTCATTAAAAGAAGCTAGTAAACCAGAAGCGAGTAAACTAGCATGATGGTAGAAAATTAATAAAATTATAACTTTTCTTTTTCATTTTCATTAAAAGAAGCTAGTTAACTAGCAGCGAGTAAACTAGCAGCGAGTAAACTAGCGTGATGGTACAAAATTAAATTTTTTTTTTTCAAAAATTTGTAAATTTGGTTTTCAATATAAATTTTGAAAATTAATTTCTGTTAAAAATCTTTAAATAGTAGAATATTAATAGAAATATAACTGTAATTTTTGGATTTCAATAGAAGAAGCTATTAAAATAGCAGCGAGTAAACTAGCGTGATGGTAGAAAATTAATAAAATTATAACTGTACTTTTTCATTTTCGTTAAAAGAAGCTAGTAAAATAGCAGCGAGTAAACAAGCAGCGAGTAAACTAGCTTTATGGTACAAAATTAAAATTTTTGTTTTTCAAAAATTTGTAAATTTTGTTTTTCAATATAAAATTTGAAAATTAATATATGTTATATATTTGTAAATAGTAGAATATTAATAGAAATATAACTAGAGTTTTTTTTCATTAAAAGAAGCTAGTAAACCAGCAGTGAGTAAACTAGCATGATGGTAGAAAATTAATAAAATTATAACTTTTCTTTTTCATTTTCATTAAAAGAAGCTAGTTAACTAGCAGCGAGAAAACTAACAGCGAGTAAACTAGCGTGATGGTACAAAATTAAAATTTTTTTTTTCAAAAATTTGTAAATTTTGGTTTTCAATATAAATTTTGAAAATTAATTTCTGTTAAAAATCTTTAAATAGTAGAATATTAATAGAAATATAACTGTAATTTTTGGATTTCAATAGAAGAAGCTATTAAAATAGCAGCGAGTAAACTAGCGTGATGGTAGAAAATTAATAAAATTATAACTGTACTTTTTCATTTTCATTAAAAGAAGCTAGTAAAATAGCAGCGAGTAAACAAGCAGCGAGTAAACTAGCTTTATGGTACAAAATTAAAATTTTTGTTTTTCAAAAATTTGTAAATTTTGGTTTTCAATATAAAATTTGAAAATTAATATATGTTATACATTTGTAAGTAGTAGAATATTCATAGAAATATAACTAGTTTTTTTTTTCATTAAAAAATGTTAGTAAACTAGCAGCGAGTAAACTAGTGTGATGGTAGAAAATTAATAAAATTATAACTGTACTTTTTCATTTTCATTAAAAGAAGCTAGTAAACTAGCAGCGAGTATACAAGCTGCGAGTAAACTAGTGTGAAGGTGGAAAATTAATAAAAATATAACTGGACTTTTTCGCTTTCAATAAAAGAAGCTAGTTAACTAGCAGCGAGTAAACTAGCGTGATGGTACAAAATTAAAATTTTTGTTTTTCAAAAATTTGTAAATTTTGGTTTTCAATATAAAATTTGAAAATTAATATATGTTATATATTTGTAAATAGTAGAATATTAATAGAAATATAACTAGTTTTTTTTTCATTAAAAGAAACTAGTAAACTAGCAGCGAGTATACAAGCTGCGAGTAAACTAGCATGATGGTAGAAAATTAATAAAATTATAACTTTTCTTTTTCATTTTCATTAAAAGAAGCTAGTTAACTAGCAGCGAGTAAACTAGCAGCGAGTAAACTAGCATGATGGTACAAAAATTAAAATTTTTGTTTTTCAAAAATTTGTAAATTTTGGTTTTCAATATAAATTTTGAAAATTAATTTATATTAAAAATCTTTAAATAGTAGAATATTAATAGAAATATAACTGTAATTTTTGGATTTCAATAGAAGAAGCTAGTAAAATAGCAGCGAGTAAACTAGCATGATGGTAGAAAATTAATAAAATTATAACTTTTCTTTTTCATTTTCATTAAAAGAAGCTAGTTAACTAGCAGCGAGTAAACTAGCAGCGAGTAAACTAGCGTGATGGTACAAAATTAAATTTTTTTTTTCAAAAATTTGTAAATTTTGGTTTTCAATATAAATTTTGAAAATTAATTTCTGTTAAAAATCTTTAAATAGTAGAATATTAATAGAAATATAACTGTAATTTTTGGATTTCAATAGAAGAAGCTATTAAAATAGCAGCGAGTAAACTAGCGTGATGGTAGAAAATTAATAAAATTATAACTGTACTTTTTCATTTTCATTAAAAGAAGCTAGTAAAATAGCAGCGAGTAAACAAGCAGCGAGTAAACTAGCTTTATGGTACAAAATTAAAATTTTTGTTTTTCAAAAATTTGTAAATTTTGGTTTTCAATATAAAATTTGAAAATTAATATATGTTATACATTTGTAAGTAGTAGAATATTCATAGAAATATAACTAGTTTTTTTTTCATTAAAAAATGTTAGTAAACTAGCAGCGAGTAAACTAGCATGATGGTAGAAAATTAATAAAATTATAACTTTTCTTTTCATTTTCATTAAAAGAAGCTAGTTAACTAGCAGCGAGTAAACTAGCAGCGAGTAAACTAGCGTGATGGTACAAAATTAAATTTTTTTTTTTCAAAAATTTGTAAATTTTGGTTTTCAATATAAATTTTGAAAATTAATTTATGTTAAAAATCTTTAAATAGTAGAATATTAATAGAAATATAACTGTAATTTTTGGATTTCAATAGAAGAAGCTATTAAAATAGCAGCGAGTAAACTAGAGTGATGGTAGAAAATTAATAAAATTATAACTGTACTTTTTCATTTTCATTAAAAGAAGCTAGTAAAATAGCAGCGAGTAAACTAGTGTGATGGTAGAAAATTAATAAAATTATAACTGTACTTTTTCATTTTCATTAAAAGAAGCTAGTAAACTAGCAGCGAGTATACAAGCTGCGAGTAAACTAGTGTGAAGGTGGAAAATTAATAAAAATATAACTGGACTTTTTCGCTTTCAATAAAAGAAGCTAGTTAACTAGCAGCGAGTAAACTAGCGTGATGGTACAAAATTAAAATTTTTGTTTTTCAAAAATTTGTAAATTTTGGTTTTCAATATAAAATTTGAAAATTAATATATGTTATATATTTGTAAATAGTAGAATATTAATAGAAATATAACTAGTTTTTTTTTCATTAAAAGAAACTAGTAAACTAGCAGCGAGTATACAAGCTGCGAGTAAACTAGCATGATGGTAGAAAATTAATAAAATTATAACTTTTCTTTTTCATTTTCATTAAAAGAAGCTAGTTAACTAGCAGCGAGTAAACTAGCAGCGAGTAAACTAGCATGATGATACAAAAATTAAAATTTTTGTTTTTCAAAAATTTGTAAATTTTGGTTTTCAATATAAATTTTGAAAATTAATTTATATTAAAAATCTTTAAATAGTAGAATATTAATAGAAATATAACTAGAGTTTTTTTTTCATTAAAAGAAGCTAGTAAACCAGTAGCGAGTAAACTAGCATGATGGTAGAAAATTAATAAAATTATAACTTTTCTTTTTCATTTTCATTAAAAGAAGCTAGTTAACTAGCAGCGAGTAAACTAGCAGCGAGTAAACTAGCGTGATGGTACAAAATTAAATTTTTTTTTTCAAAAATTTGTAAATTTTGGTTTTCAATATAAATTTTGAAAATTAATTTCTGTTAAAAATCTTTAAATAGTAGAATATTAATAGAAATATAACTGTAATTTTTGGATTTCAATAGAAGAAGCTATTAAAATAGCAGCGAGTAAACTAGCGTGATGGTAGAAAATTAATAAAATTATAACTGTACTTTTTCATTTTCGTTAAAAGAAGCTAGTAAAATAGCAGCGAGTAAACAAGCAGCGAGTAAACTAGCTTTATGGTACAAAATTAAAATTTTTGTTTTTCAAAAATTTGTAAATTTTGGTTTTCAATATAAAATTTGAAAATTAATATATGTTATACATTTGTAAGTAGTAGAATATTCATAGAAATATAACTAGTTTTTTTTTTCATTAAAAAATGTTAGTAAACTAGCAGCGAGTAAACTAGCATGATGGTAGAAAATTAATAAAATTATAACTTTTCTTTTTCATTTTCATTAAAAGAAGCTAGTTAACTAGCAGCGAGTAAACTAGCAGCGAGTAAACTAGCGTGATGGTACAAAATTAAATTTTTTTTTTTCAAAAATTTGTAAATTTTGGTTTTCAATATAAATTTTGAAAATTAATTTATGTTAAAAATCTTTAAATAGTAGAATATTAATAGAAATATAACTGTAATTTTTGGATTTCAATAGAAGAAGCTATTAAAATAGCAGCGAGTAAACTAGCGTGATGGTAGAAAATTAATAAAATTATAACTTTTCTTTTTCATTTTCATTAAAAGAAGCTAGTTAACTAGCAGCGAGTAAACTAGCAGCGAGTAAACTAGCGTGATGGTACAAAATTAAATTTTTTTTTTCAAAAATTTGTAAATTTTGGTTTTCAATATAAATTTTGAAAATTAATTTCTGTTAAAAATCTTTAAATAGTAGAATATTAATAGAAATATAACTGTAATTTTTGGATTTCAATAGAAGAAGCTATTAAAATAGCAGCGAGTAAACTAGCGTGATGGTAGAAAATTAATAAAATTATAACTGTACTTTTTCATTTTCGTTAAAAGAAGCTAGTAAAATAGCAGCGAGTAAACAAGCAGCGAGTAAACTAGCTTTATGGTACAAAATTAAAATTTTTGTTTTTCAAAAATTTGTAAATTTTGGTTTTCAATATAAAATTTGAAAATTAATATATGTTATACATTTGTAAGTAGTAGAATATTCATAGAAATATAACTAGTTTTTTTTTTCATTAAAAAATGTTAGTAAACTAGCAGCGAGTAAACTAGCATGATGGTAGAAAATTAATAAAATTATAACTTTTCTTTTTCATTTTCATTAAAAGAAGCTAGTTAACTAGCAGCGAGTAAACTAGCAGCGAGTAAACTAGCGTGATGGTACAAAATTAAATTTTTTTTTTTCAAAAATTTGTAAATTTTGGTTTTCAATATAAATTTTGAAAATTAATTTATGTTAAAAATCTTTAAATAGTAGAATATTAATAGAAATATAACTGTAATTTTTGGATTTCAATAGAAGAAGCTATTAAAATAGCAGCGAGTAAACTAGCGTGATGGTAGAAAATTAATAAAATTATAACTGTACTTTTTCATTTTCATTAAAAGAAGCTAGTAAACTAGCAGCGAGTATACAAGATGCGAGTAAACTAGTGTGAAGGTGGAAAATTAATAAAAATATAACTGGACTTTTTCGCTTTCAATAAAAGAAGCTAGTTAACTAGCAGCGAGTAAACTAGCGTGATGGTACAAAATTAAAATTTTTGTTTTTCAAAAATTTGTAAATTTTGGTTTTCAATATAAAATTTGAAAATTAATATATGTTATATATTTGTAAATAGTAGAATATTAATAGAAATATAACTAGTTTTTTTTTCATTAAAAGAAGCTAGTTAACTAGCAGCGAGTAAACTAGCAGCGAGTAAACTAGCATGATGGTACAAAAATTAAAATTTTTGTTTTTCAAAAATTTGTAAATTTTGGTTTTCAATATAAATTTTGAAAATTAATTTATATTAAAAATCTTTAAATAGTAGAATATTAATAGAAATATAACTAGAGTTTTTTTTTCATTAAAAGAAGCTAGTAAACCAGTAGCGAGTAAACTAGCATGATGGTAGAAAATTAATAAAATTATAACTTTTCTTTTTCATTTTCATTAAAAGAAGCTACTTAACTAGCAGCGAGTAAACTAGCAGCGAGTAAACTAGCGTGATGGTACAAAATTAAATTTTTTTTTTCAAAAATTTGTAAATTTTGGTTTTCAATATAAATTTTGAAAATTAATTTCTGTTAAAAATCTTTAAATAGTAGAATATTAATAGAAATATAATTGTAATTTTTGGATTTCAATAGAAAAAGCTATTAAAATAGCAGCGAGTAAACTAGCGTGATGGTAGAAAATTAATAAAATTATAACTGTACTTTTTCATTTTCATTAAAAGAAGCTAGTAAAATAGCAGCGAGTAAACAAGCAGCGAGTAAACTAGCTTTATGGTACAAAATTAAAATTTTTGTTTTTCAAAAATTTGTAAATTTTGGTTTTCAATATAAAATTTGAAAATTAATATATGTTATACATTTGTAAGTAGTAGAATATTCATAGAAATATAACTAGTTTTTTTTTTCATTAAAAAATGTTAGTAAACTAGCAGCGAGTAAACTAGCATGATGGTAGAAAATTAATAAAATTATAACTTTTCTTTTTCATTTTCATTAAAAGAAGCTAGTTAACTAGCAGCGAGTAAACTAGCAGCGAGTAAACTAGCGTGATGGTACAAAATTAAATTTTTTTTTTTCAAAAATTTGTAAATTTTGGTTTTCAATATAAATTTTGAAAATTAATTTATGTTAAAAATCTTTAAATAGTAGAATATTAATAGAAATATAACTGTAATTTTTGGATTTCAATAGAAGAAGCTATTAAAATAGCAGCGAGTAAACTAGCGTGATGGTAGAAAATTAATAAAATTATAACTGTACTTTTTCATTTTCATTAAAAGAAGCTAGTAAAATAGCAGCGAGTAAACAAGCAGCGAGTAAACTAGCGTGAAGGTGGAAAATTATTAAAAATATAACTGGACTTTTTCGTTTTCAATAAAAGAAGCTAGTTAACTAGCAGCGAGTAAACTAGCGTGATGGTACAAAATT
The DNA here is from genome assembly GCA_011428145.1 of Ericerus pela. Taxonomy (NCBI): domain Eukaryota; kingdom Metazoa; phylum Arthropoda; class Insecta; order Hemiptera; family Coccidae; genus Ericerus; species Ericerus pela. Next base: position 24,985 of record WOFM01001985.1, read on the forward strand.
AAAATTTTTGTTTTTCAAAAATTTGTAAATTTTGGTTTTCAATATAAAATTTGAAAATTAATATATGTTATACATTTGTAAATAGTAGAATATTAATAGAAATATAACTAGAGTTTTTTTTTCATTAAAAGAAGCTAGTAAACCAGTAGCGAGTAAACTAGCATGATGGTAGAAAATTAATAAAATTATAACTTTTCTTTTTCATTTTCATTAAAAGAAGCTAGTTAACTAGCAGCGAGTAAACTAGCAGCGAGTAAACTAGCGTGATGGTACAAAATTAAATTTTTTTTTTTCAAAAATTTGTAAATTTTGGTTTTCAATATAAATTTTGAAAATTAATTTATGTTAAAAATCTTTAAATAGTAGAATATTAATAGAAATATAACTGTAATTTTTGGATTTCAATAGAAGAAGCTATTAAAATAGCAGCGAGTAAACTAGCGTGATGGTAGAAAATTAATAAAATTATAACTGTACTTTTTCATTTTCATTAAAAGAAGCTAGTAAACTAGCAGCGAGTATACAAGATGCGAGTAAACTAGTGTGAAGGTGGAAAATTAATAAAAATATAACTGGACTTTTTCGCTTTCAATAAAAGAAGCTAGTTAACTAGCAGCGAGTAAACTAGCGTGATGGTACAAAATTAAAATTTTTGTTTTTCAAAAATTTGTAAATTTTGGTTTTCAATATAAAATTTGAAAATTAATATATGTTATATATTTGTAAATAGTAGAATATTAATAGAAATATAACTAGTTTTTTTTTCATTAAAAGAAACTAGTAAACTAGCAGCGAGTATACAAGCTGCGAGTAAACTAGCATGATGGTAGAAAATTAATAAAATTATAACTTTTCTTTATCATTTTCATTAAAAGAAGCTAGTTAACTAGCAGCGAGTAAACTAGCAGCGAGTAAACTAGCATGATGGTACAAAAATTAAAATTTTTGTTTTTCAAAAATTTGTAAATTTTGGTTTTCAATATAAATTTTGAAAATTAATTTATATTAAAAATCTTTAAATAGTAGAATATTAATAGAAATATAACTAGAGTTTTTTTTTCATTAAAAGAAGCTAGTAAACCAGTAGCGAGTAAACTAGCATGATGGTAGAAAATTAATAAAATTATAACTTTTCTTTTTCATTTTCATTAAAAGAAGCTAGTTAACTAGCAGCGAGTAAACTAGCAGCGAGTAAACTAGCGTGATGGTACAAAATTAAATTTTTTTTTTCAAAAATTTGTAAATTTTGGTTTTCAATATAAATTTTGAAAATTAATTTCTGTTAAAAATCTTTAAATAGTAGAATATTAATAGAAATATAACTGTAATTTTTGGATTTCAATAGAAGAAGCTATTAAAATAGCAGCGAGTAAACTAGCGTGATGGTAGAAAATTAATAAAATTATAACTGTACTTTTTCATTTTCATTAAAAGAAGCTAGTAAAATAGCAGCGAGTAAACAAGCAGCGAGGTAAACTAGCTTTATGGTACAAAATTAAAATTTTTGTTTTTCAAAAATTTGTAAATTTCGGTTTTCAATATAAAATTTGAAAATTAATATATGTTATACATTTGTAAGTAGTAGAATATTCATAGAAATATAACTAGTTTTTTTTTTCATTAAAAAATGTTAGTAAACTAGCAGCGAGTAAACTAGTGTGATGGTAGAAAATTAATAAAATTATAACTGTACTTTTTCATTTTCATTAAAAGAAGCTAGTAAACTAGCAGCGAGTATACAAGCTGCGAGTAAACTAGTGTGAAGGTGGAAAATTAATAAAAATATAACTGGACTTTTTCGCTTTCAATAAAAGAAGCTAGTTAACTAGCAGCGAGTAAACTAGCGTGATGGTACAAAATTAAAATTTTTGTTTTTCAAAAATTTGTAAATTTTGGTTTTCAATATAAAATTTGAAAATTAATATATGTTATATATTTGTAAATAGTAGAATATTAATAGAAATATAACTAGTTTTTTTTTCATTAAAAGAAACTAGTAAACTAGCAGCGAGTATACAAGCTGCGAGTAAACTAGCATGATGGTAGAAAATTAATAAAATTATAACTTTTCTTTTCATTTTCATTAAAAGAAGCTAGTTAACTAGCAGCGAGTAAACTAGCAGCGAGTAAACTAGCATGATGGTACAAAAATTAAAATTTTTGTTTTTCAAAAATTTGTAAATTTTGGTTTTCAATATAAATTTTGAAAATTAATTTATATTAAAAATCTTTAAATAGTAGAATATTAATAGAAATATAACTGTAATTTTTGGATTTCAATAGAAGAAGCTAGTAAAATAGCAGCGAGTAAACTAGCATGATGGTAGAAAATTAATAAAAATATAACTGGACTTTTTCGTTTTCAATAAAAGAAGCTAGTTAACTAGCAGCGAGTAAACTAGCTTTATGGTACAAAATTAAAAATTTTATTTTTCAAAAATTTGTAAATTTTGGTTTTCAATATAAAATTTGAAAATTAATATATGTTATACATTTGTAAAGAGTAGAATATTAATAGAAATATAACTAGAGTTTTTTTTTCATTAAAAAAAGCTAGTAAACTAGCAGCGAGTAAACTAGCATGATGGTAGAAAATTAATAAAAATATAACTAGACTTTTTCGTTTTCAATAAAAGAAGCTAGTTAACTAGCAGCGAGTAAACTAGCAGCAAGTAAACTAGCTTTATGGTACAAAATTAAAATTTTTGTTTTTCAAAAATTTGTAAATTTTGGTTTTCAATATAAAATTTGAAAATTAATTTATGTTATACATTTGTAAATAGTAGAATATTAATAGAAATATAACTAGTTTTTTTTTCATTAAAAGAAGCTAGTAAACCAGCAGTGAGTAAACTAGCATGATGGTAGAAAATTAATAAAATTATAACTTTTCTTTTTCATTTTCATTAAAAGAAGCTAGTTAACTAGCAGCGAGGTAAACTAGCGTGATGGTACAAAATAATATTTTTTTTTTCAAAAATTTGTAAATTTTGGTTTTCAATATAAATTTTGAAAATTAGTTTATGTTAAAAATCTTTAAATAGTAGAATATTAATAGAAATATAACTAGAGTTTTTTTTTCATTAAAAGAAGCTAGTAAACCAGCAGTGAGTAAACTAGCATGATGGTAGAAAATTAATAAAATTATAACTTTCTTTTTCATTTTCAAAAAAGAAGCTAGTAAACTTGCAGCGAGTATACAAGCTGCGAGTAAGCTATCGTGAAGGTGGAAAATTAATAAAAATATAACTGTACTTTTTCGTTTTCAATAAAAGAAGCTAGTTAACTAGCAGCGAGTAAACTAGCGTGATGATACAAAATTAAAATTTTTGTTTTTCAAAAATTTGTAAATTTTGTTTTTCAATATAAAATTTGAAAATTAATATATGTTATATATTTGTAAATAGTAGAATATTAATAGAAATATAACTAGAGTTTTTTTTTCATTAAAAGAAGCTATTAAACCAGCAGCGAGTAAACTAGCATGATGGTGGAAAATTAATAAAATTATAACTTTTCTTTTTCATTTTCAATAAAAGAAGTTAGTTAACTAGCAGCGAATAAACTAGCAGCGAGTAAACTAGCGTGATGGTACAAAATTAAATTTTTTTTTTTTCAAAAATTTGTAAATTTTGGTTTTCAATATAAATTTTGAAAATTAATTTATGTTAAAAATCTTTAAATAGTAGAATATTAATAGAAATATAACTGTAATTTTTGGATTTCAATAGAAGAAGCTATTAAAATAGCAGCGAGTAAACTAGCGTGATGGTAGAAAATTAATAAAATTATAACTGTACTTTTTCATTTTCATTAAAAGAAGCTAGTAAACTAGCAGCGAGTATACAAGCTGCGAGTAAACTAGCGTGAAGGTGGAAAATTAATAAAAATATAACTGGACTTTTTCGTTTTCAATAAAAGAAGCTAGTTAACTAGCAGCGAGTAAACTAGCGTGATGGTACAAAATTAAAATTTTTGTTTTTCAAAAATTTGAAAATTTTGGTTTTCTATATAAAATTTGAAAATTAATATATGTTATATATTTGTAAATAGTAGAATATTAATAGAAATATAACTAGAGTTTTTTTTTCATTAAAAGAAGCTAGTAAACCAGCAGTGAGTAAACTAGCATGATGGTAGAAAATTAATAAAATTATAACTTTTCTTTTTCATTTTCATTAAAAGAAGCTAGTAAACTAGCAGCGAGTATACAAGCTGCGAGTAAACTATCGTGAAGGTGGAAAATTAATAAAAATATAACTGTACTTTTTCGTTTTCAATAAAAGAAGCTAGTTAACTAGCAGCGAGTAAACTAGCGTGATGGTACAAAATTAAAATTTTTGTTTATCAAAAATTTGTAAATTTTGTTTTTCAATATAAAATTTGAAAATTAATATATGTTATATATTTGTAAATAGTAGAATATTAATAGAAATATAACTAGAGTTTTTTTTTCATTAAAAGAAGCTAGTAAACCAGCAGAGAGTAAACTAGCATGATGGTGGAAAATTAATAAAATTATAACTTTTCTTTTTCATTTTCAATAAAAGAAGTTAGTTAACTAGCAGCGAATAAACTAGCAGCGAGTAAACTAGCGTGATGGTACAAAATAGAATTTTTTTTTTTTCAAAAATTTGTAAATTTTGGTTTTCAATATAAATTTTGAAAATTAATTTATGTTAAAAATCTTTAAATAGTAGAATATTAATAGAAATATAACTGTAATTTTTGGATTTCAATAGAAGAAGCTATTAAAATAGCAGAGAGTAAACTAGAGTGATGGTAGAAAATTAATAAAATTATAACTGTACTTTTTCATTTTCATTAAAAGAAGCTAGTAAAATAGCAGCGAGTAAACAAGCAGCGAGTAAACTAGCGTGAAGGTGGAAAATTATTAAAAATATAACTGGACTTTTTCGTTTTCAATAAAAGAAGCTAGTTAACTAGCAGCGAATAAACTAGCAGCGAGTAAACTAGCATTATGGTACAAAATTAAAATTTTTGTTTTTCAAAAATTTGTAAATTTTGGTTTTCAATATAAAATTTGAAAATTAATTTATGTTATACATTTGTAAATAGTAGAATATTAATAGGAATATAACTAGTTTTTTTTTCATTAAAAAAAGCTAGTAAACCAGCAGCGAGTAAACTAGCATGATGGTAGAAAATTAATAAAATTATAACTGTACTTTTTCATTTTCATTAAAAGAAGCTAGTAAACTAGCAGCGAGTATACAAGCTGCGAGTAAACTAGCGTGAAGGTGGAAAATTAATAAAAATATAACTGTACTTTTTCGTTTTCAATAAAAGAAGCTAGTTAACTAGCAGCGAGTAAACTAGCGTGATGGTACAAAATTAAAATTTTTGTTTTTCAAAAATTTGTAAATTTTGGTTTTCAATATAAAATTTGAAAATTAATATATGTTATATATTTGTAAATAGTAGAATATTAATAGAAATATAACTAGAGTTTTTTTTTCATTAAAAGAAGCTAGTAAACCAGCAGCGAGTAAACTAGCATGATGGTAGAAAATTAATAAAATTATAACTTTTCTTTTTCATTTTCATTAAAAGAAGCTAGTTAACTAGCAGCGAGTAAACTAGCGTGATGATACAAAATTAAAATTTTTTTTTTCAAAAATTTGTAAATTTTGGTTTTCAATATAAATTTTGAAAATTAATTTCTGTTAAAAATCTTTAAATAGTAGAATATTAATAGAAATATAACTGTAATTTTTGGATTTCAATAGAAGAAGCTAGTAAAATAGCAGCGAGTAAACTAGCGTGGTGGTAGAAAATTAATAAAATTATAACTGTACTTTTTCATTTTCATTAAAAGAAGCTAGTAAAATAGCAGCGAGTAAACAAGCAGCGAGTAAACTAGCGTGAAGGTGGAAAATTAATAAAAATATAAATGGACATTTTCGTTTTCAATAAAAGAAGCTAGTTAACTAGCAGCGAGTAAACTAGCGTGATGGTACAAAATTAAAATTTTTGTTTTTCAAAAATTTGTAAATTTTGGTTTTCAATATAAAATTTGAAAATTAATATATGTTATATATTTGTAAATAGTAGAATATTAATAGAAATATAACTAGTTTTTTTTTCATTAAAAGAAACTAGTAAACTAGCAGCGAGTATACAAGCTGCGAGTAAACTAGCATGATGGTAGAAAATTAATAAAATTATAACTTTTCTTTTTCATTTTCATTAAAAGAAGCTAGTTAACTAGCAGCGAGTAAACTAGCAGCGAGTAAACTAGCATGATGATACAAAAATTAAAATTTTTGTTTTTCAAAAATTTGTAAATTTTGGTTTTCAATATAAATTTTGAAAATTAATTTATATTAAAAATCTTTAAATAGTAGAATATTAATAGAAATATAACTAGAGTTTTTTTTTCATTAAAAGAAGCTAGTAAACCAGTAGCGAGTAAACTAGCATGATGGTAGAAAATTAATAAAATTATAACTTTTCTTTTTCATTTTCATTAAAAGAAGCTAGTTAACTAGCAGCGAGTAAACTAGCAGCGAGTAAACTAGCGTGATGGTACAAAATTAAATTTTTTTTTTCAAAAATTTGTAAATTTTGGTTTTCAATATAAATTTTGAAAATTAATTTCTGTTAAAAATCTTTAAATAGTAGAATATTAATAGAAATATAACTGTAATTTTTGGATTTCAATAGAAGAAGCTATTAAAATAGCAGCGAGTAAACTAGCGTGATGGTAGAAAATTAATAAAATTATAACTGTACTTTTTCATTTTCGTTAAAAGAAGCTAGTAAAATAGCAGCGAGTAAACAAGCAGCGAGTAAACTAGCTTTATGGTACAAAATTAAAATTTTTGTTTTTCAAAAATTTGTAAATTTTGGTTTTCAATATAAAATTTGAAAATTAATATATGTTATACATTTGTAAGTAGTAGAATATTCATAGAAATATAACTAGTTTTTTTTTTCATTAAAAAATGTTAGTAAACTAGCAGCGAGTAAACTAGCATGATGGTAGAAAATTAATAAAATTATAACTTTTCTTTTTCATTTTCATTAAAAGAAGCTAGTTAACTAGCAGCGAGTAAACTAGCAGCGAGTAAACTAGCGTGATGGTACAAAATTAAATTTTTTTTTTTCAAAAATTTGTAAATTTTGGTTTTCAATATAAATTTTGAAAATTAATTTATGTTAAAAATCTTTAAATAGTAGAATATTAATAGAAATATAACTGTAATTTTTGGATTTCAATAGAAGAAGCTATTAAAATAGCAGCGAGTAAACTAGCGTGATGGTAGAAAATTAATAAAATTATAACTGTACTTTTTCATTTTCATTAAAAGAAGCTAGTAAACTAGCAGCGAGTATACAAGATGCGAGTAAACTAGTGTGAAGGTGGAAAATTAATAAAAATATAACTGGACTTTTTCGCTTTCAATAAAAGAAGCTAGTTAACTAGCAGCGAGTAAACTAGCGTGATGGTACAAAATTAAAATTTTTGTTTTTCAAAAATTTGTAAATTTTGGTTTTCAATATAAAATTTGAAAATTAATATATGTTATATATTTGTAAATAGTAGAATATTAATAGAAATATAACTAGTTTTTTTTTCATTAAAAGAAGCTAGTTAACTAGCAGCGAGTAAACTAGCAGCGAGTAAACTAGCATGATGGTACAAAAATTAAAATTTTTGTTTTTCAAAAATTTGTAAATTTTGGTTTTCAATATAAATTTTGAAAATTAATTTATATTAAAAATCTTTAAATAGTAGAATATTAATAGAAATATAACTAGAGTTTTTTTTCATTAAAAGAAGCTAGTAAACCAGTAGCGAGTAAACTAGCATGATGGTAGAAAATTAATAAAATTATAACTTTTCTTTTTCATTTTCATTAAAAGAAGCTACTTAACTAGCAGCGAGTAAACTAGCAGCGAGTAAACTAGCGTGATGGTACAAAATTAAATTTTTTTTTTCAAAAATTTGTAAATTTTGGTTTTCAATATAAATTTTGAAAATTAATTTCTGTTAAAAATCTTTAAATAGTAGAATATTAATAGAAATATAACTGTAATTTTTGGATTTCAATAGAAGAAGCTATTAAAATAGCAGCGAGTAAACTAGCGTGATGGTAGAAAATTAATAAAATTATAACTGTACTTTTTCATTTTCATTAAAAGAAGCTAGTAAAATAGCAGCGAGTAAACAAGCAGCGAGTAAACTAGCTTTATGGTACAAAATTAAAATTTTTGTTTTTCAAAAATTTGTAAATTTTGGTTTTCAATATAAAATTTGAAAATTAATATATGTTATACATTTGTAAGTAGTAGAATATTCATAGAAATATAACTAGTTTTTTTTTTCATTAAAAAATGTTAGTAAACTAGCAGAGAGTAAACTAGCATGATGGTGGAAAATTAATAAAATTATAACTTTTCTTTTTCATTTTCAATTAAAAGAAGCTAGTTAACTAGCAGCGAGTAAACTAGCAGCGAGTAAACTAGCGTGATGGTACAAAATTAAATTTTTTTTTTTCAAAAATTTGTAAATTTTGGTTTTCAATATAAATTTTGAAAATTAATTTATGTTAAAAATCTTAAATAGTAGAATATTAATAGAAATATAACTGTAATTTTTGGATTTCAATAGAAGAAGCTATTAAAATAGCAGCGAGTAAACTAGCGTGATGGTAGAAAATTAATAAAATTATAACTGTACTTTTTCATTTTCATTAAAAGAAGCTAGTAAAATAGCAGCGAGTAAACAAGCAGCGAGTAAACTAGCGTGAAGGTGGAAAATTAATAAAAATATAACTGTACTTTTTCGTTTTCAATAAAAGAAGCTAGTTAACTAGCAGCGAGTAAACTAGCGTGATGGTACAAAATTAAAATTTTTTTTCAAAAATTTGTAAATTTTGGTTTTCAATATAAAATTTGAAAATTAATATATGTTATATATTTGTAAATAGTAGAATATTAATAGAAATATAACTAGAGTTTTTTTTTCATTAAAAGAAGCTAGTAAACCAGCAGCGAGTAAACTAGCATGATGGTAGAAAATTAATAAAATTATAACTTTTCTTTTTCATTTTCATTAAAAGAAGCTAGTTAACTAGCAGCGAGTACCGAGTAAACTAGCGTGATGGTACAAAATTAAATTTTTTTTTTCAAAAATTTGTAAATTTTGGTTTTCAATATAAATTTTGAAAATTAATTTATGTTAAAAATCTTTAAATAGTAGAATATTAATAGAAATATAACTGTAATTTTTGGATTTCAATAGAAGAAGCTAGTAAAATAGCAGCGAGTAAACTAGCGTGATGGTAGAAAATTAATAAATTATAACTGTACTTTTTCATTTTCATTAAAAGAAGCTAGTAAACTAGCAGCGAGTAAACAAGATGCGAGTAAACTAGTGTGAAGGTGGAAAATTAATAAAAATATAACTGGACATTTTCGCTTTCAATAAAAGAAGCTAGTTAACTAGCAGCGAGTAAACTAGCGTGATGGTACAAAATTAAAATTTTTGTTTTTCAAAAATTTGTAAATTTTGGTTTTCAATATAAAATTTGAAAATTAATATATGTTATATATTTGTAAATAGTAGAATATTAATAGAAATATAACTAGTTTTTTTTTCATTAAAAGAAGCTAGTAAACTAGCAGCGAGTATACAAGCTGCGAGGTAAACTAGCATGATGGTAGAAAATTAATAAAATTATAACTTTTCTTTTTCAATTTCATTAAAAGAAGCTAGTTAACTAGCAGCGAGTAAACTAGCAGCGAGTAAACTAGCATGATGGTACAAAATTAAAATTTTTGTTTTTCAAAAATTTGTAAATTTTGGTTTTCAATATAAATTTTGAAAATTAATTTATATTAAAAATCTTTAAATAGTAGAATATTAATAGAAATATAACTAGAGTTTTTTTTTCATTAAAAGAAGCTAGTAAACCAGCAGCGAGTAAACTAGCATGATGGTAGAAAATTAATAAAATTATAACTTTTCTTTTTCATTTTCATTAAAAGAAGCTAGTTAACTAGCAGCGAGTAAACTAGCAGCGAGTAAACTAGCGTGATGGTACAAAATTAAATTTTTTTTTTCAAAAATTTGTAAATTTTGGTTTTCAATATAAATTTTGAAAATTAATTTCTGTTAAAAATCTTTAAATAGTAGAATATTAATAGAAATATAACTGTAATTTTGGATTTCAATAGAAGAAGCTATTAAATAGCAGCGAGTAAACTAGCGTGATGGTAGAAAATTAATAAAATTATAACTGTACTTTTTCATTTTCATTAAAAGAAGCTAGTAAAATAGCAGCGAGTAAACAAGCAGCGAGTAAACTAGCTTTATGGTACAAAATTAAAATTTTTGTTTTTCAAAAATTTGTAAATTTTGGTTTTCAATATAAAATTTGAAAATTAATATATGTTATACATTTGTAAGTAGTAGAATATTCATAGAAATATAACTAGTTTTTTTTTTCATTAAAAAATGTTAGTAAACTAGCAGCGAGTAAACTAGCATGATGGTAGAAAATTAATAAAATTATAACTTTTCTTTTTCATTTTCATTAAAAGAAGCTAGTTAACTAGCAGCGAGTAAACTAGCAGCGAGTAAACTAGCGTGATGGTACAAAATTAAATTTTTTTTTTCAAAAATTTGTAAATTTTGGTTTTCAATATAAATTTTGAAAATTAATTTATGTTAAAAATCTTTAAATAGTAGAATATTAATAGAAATATAACTGTAATTTTTGGATTTCAATAGAAGAAGCTATTAAAATAGCAGCGAGTAAACTAGCGTGATGGTAGAAATTAATAAATTATAACTGTACTTTTTCATTTTCATTAAAGAAGCTAGTAAAATAGCAGCGAGTAAACAAGCAGCGAGTAAACTAGCGTGAAGGTGGAAAATTATTAAAATATAACTGGACTTTTCGTTTTCAATAAAAGAAGCTAGTTAACTAGCAGCGAGTAAACTAGCGTGATGGTACAAAATTAAAATTTTTGTTTTTCAAAAATTTGTAAATTTTGGTTTTCAATATAAAATTTGAAAATTATATTGTTATACATTTGTAAATAGTAGAATATTAATAGAAATATAACTAGAGTTTTTTTTTCATTAAAAGAAGCTAGTAAACCAGTAGCGAGTAAACTAGCATGATGGTAGAAAATTAATAAATTATAACTTTTCTTTTTCATTTTCATTAAAAGAAGCTAGTTAACTAGCAGCGAGTAAACTAGCAGCGAGTAAACTAGCGTGATGGTACAAAATTAAATTTTTTTTTTCAAAAATTTGTAAATTTTGGTTTTCAATATAAATTTTGAAAATTAATTTCTGTTAAAAATCTTTAAATAGTAGTAATATTAATAGAAATATAACTGTAATTTTTGGATTTCAATAGAAGAAGCTATTAAAATAGCAGCGAGTAAACTAGCGTGATGGTAGAAATTAATAAAATTATAACTGTACTTTTTCATTTCATTAAAAGAAGCTAGTAAACTAGCAGCGAGTAAACAAGCTAGCGAGTAAACTAGCTGAAGGTGGAAACTTAATAAAATATAACTGGACTTTTCGTTTTCAATAAACGAAGCTAGTTACTAGCAGCGAGTAAACTAGCAGCGAGTAAACTAGCTTTATGGTACAAAATTAAAATTTTTGTTTTCAAAAATTTGTAAATTTTGGTTTCAATATAAAATTTGAAAATTAATATTATGTTATACATTTGTAAATAGTAGAATATTAATAGAAATATAACTTAGTTTTTTTTTCATTAAAAAAAGCTAGTAAACTAGCAGCGAGTAAAACTAGCAGTGATGGTAGAAAATTAATAAAATTATACTGTACTTTTTCATTTTCATTAAAAGAAGCTAGTAAACTAGCAGCGAGTATACAAGCTGCGAGTAAACTAGCGTGAAGGTGGAAAATTAATAAAAATATAACTGGACTTTTTCGTTTCAATAAAAGAAGCTAGTTAACTAGCAGCGAGTAAACTAGCGTGATGGTACAAAATTAAAATTTTTGTTTTTCAAAAATTTGTAAATTTTGGTTTTCAATATAAAATTTGAAAATTAATATATGTTATATATTTGTAAATAGTAGAATATTAATAGAAATATAACTAGAGTTTTTTTTTCATTAAAAGAAGCTAGTAAACCAGCAGTGAGTAAACTAGCATGATGGTAGAAAATTAATAAAATTATAACTTTCCTTTTCATTTTCATTAAAAGAAGCTAGTTAACTAGCAGCGAGTAAACTAGCAGCGAGTAAACTAGCGTGATGGTACAAAATTAAAATTTTTTTTTTTCAAAAATTTTTAAATTCTGGTTTTCAAAATAAAATTTGAAAATCAAATAATGTTAAATACTTTTAAATAGTAGAATATTAATAGAAAGATAACTGTAATTTTTGGATTTCACTCGAATAAGCTAGGAAAATAGCAGCGAGTAAACTACGGATGGTAGAAAATTATAAATTATAACTGGAACGTTTTCATGTTCATTAAAAGAAGCTAAGTTAAAAATAGCAGTGAGTAAAAACTAGCGGGAGGTGGAAAATTAAAAAATATAAACTGGACTTTTTTGTTTTCAATATAAAAGCTAGTTAACGAGCAGCGGTTAAACTAGCAGCAGTAAACTAGCTTTATGGTACAAAATTAAATTTTTGTGTTTTTTCAAAAATTTGTAAATTTGGGTTTTCAATATAAAGTTTGAAAATTAAATGTTTATCTATTTGTAAATAGTAGAATATTAATAGAAATATAACTAGAGTTTTTTTTTTCATTAAAAGAAAGCTATTAAACCAGCAGCGAGTAAACTCGATGATGGTAGAAAATTAATAAAATTATAACTGTACTTTTTCATTTTCATTAAAGAAGCTAGTTAACTAGCAGCGAGTAAACTAGCAGCAAGTAAACTAGCGTGATGGTACAAAATTAAAATTTTTTTTTTTCAAAAATTGTAAATTTTGGTTTTCAATATAAATTTGAAAATTAATTTATGTTATACATTTGTAAATAGTAGAATATTAATAGAAATATAACTAGTTTTTTTTTCATTAAAAGAAGCTAGTAAACCAGCAGTGAGTAAACTAGCATGATGGTAGAAAATTAATAAAATTATAACTTTTCTTTTTCATTTTCATTAAAAGAAGCTAGTTAACTAGCAGCGAGTAAACTAGCGTGATGGTACAAAATAATATTTTTTTTTTTCAAAAATTTGTAAATTTTGGTTTTCAATATAAATTTTGAAAATTAGTTTATGTTAAAAATCTTTAAATAGTAGAATATTAATAGAAATATAACTAGAGTTTTTTTTTCATTAAAAGAAGCTAGTAAACCAGCAGTGAGTAAACTAGCATGATGGTAGAAAATTAATAAAATTATAACTTTTCTTTTTCATTTTCAAAAAAGAAGCTAGTAAACTAGCAGCGAGTATACAAGCTGCGAGTAAGCTATCGTGAAGGTGGAAAATTAATAAAAATATAACTGTACTTTTTCGTTTTCAATAAAAGAAGCTAGTTAACTAGCAGCGAGTAAACTAGCGTTATGATACAAAATTAAAATTTTTGTTTTTCAAAAATTTGTAAATTTTGTTTTTCAATATAAAATTTGAAAATTAATATATGTTATATATTTGTAAATAGTAGAATATTAATAGAAATATAACTAGAGTTTTTTTTTCATTAAAAGAAGCTAGTAAACCAGCAGCGAGTAAACTAGCATGATGGTAGAAAATTAATAAAATTATAACTTTTCTTTTTCATTTTCAATAAAAGAAGTTAGTTAACTAGCAGCGAAGTAAACTAGCAGCGAGTAAACTAGCGTGATGGTACAAAATTAAAATTTTTTTTTTTCAAAAATTTGTAAATTTTGGTTTTCAATATAAATTTTGAAAATTAATTTATGTTAAAAATCTTTAAATAGTAGAATATTAATAGAAATATAACTGTAATTTTTGGATTTCAATAGAAGAAGCTATTAAAATAGCAGCGAGTAAACTAGCGTGATGGTAGAAAATTAATAAAATTATAACTGTACTTTTTCATTTTCATTAAAAGAAGCTAGTAAACTAGCAGCGAGTATACAAGCTGCGAGTAAACTAGCGTGAAGGTGGAAAATTAATAAAAATATAACTGGACTTTTTCGTTTTCAATAAAAGAAGCTAGTTAACTAGCAGCGAGTAAACTAGCGTGATGGTACAAAATTAAAATTTTTGTTTTTCAAAAATTTGAAATTTTGGTTTTCAATATAAAATTTGAAAATTAATATATGTTATATATTTGTAAATAGTAGAATATTAATAGAAATATAACTAGAGTTTTTTTTTCATTAAAAGAAGCTAGTAAACCAGCAGTGAGTAAACTAGCATGATGGTAGAAAATTAATAAAATTATAACTTTTCTTTTTCATTTTCATTAAAAGAAGCTAGTAAACTAGCAGCGAGTATACAAGCTGCGAGTAAACTATCGTGAAGGTGGAAAATTAATAAAAATATAACTGTACTTTTTCGTTTTCATTAAAAGAAGCTAGTAACTAGCAGCGAGTAACTGCGTGATGGTACAAAATTAAAATTTTTGTTTTTCAAAAATTTGTAAACATTTTTTAATAATGTTATAAATTTGAATCGTAAATTAATAGAAATATGTTATTATTTGTAAAATAGTAAAGACATATAATAAAAATAAATTATAACTGAGTTTTTCATTTCATTAAAAGAAGCTAGAACTAGCAGCGTAACAAGCAGCGAGTAAACTAGCATGATGGTAGGAAAATTAATAAAATTATAACTTTTCTTTTCATTTTCATTAAAAAAGCTAGTTAACTAGCAGCGAGTAAACTAGCAGCGCGTAAACTAGCGGTGATGGTAGAAAAATTAAAATTTTTTTTTTTTTAAAATTTGTTAAATTTTGTTTTCAATATAAATTTTTGAAAATTAATTCTGTTAACAATCTTTAATAGTAGAATATTAATAGAAATATAACTGTAATTTTTGGATTTCAATAGAAGAAGCTAGTAAAATAGCAGCGAGTAACTAGCGTGATGGTAGAAAATTAATAAAATTATAACTGTACTTTTTCATTTTCATTAAAAGAAGCTAGTAAAATAGCAGCGAGTAACAAGCAGCGAGTAAACTAGCGTGAAGGTGGAAAATTATAAAAATATAACTGGACTTTTTCGTTTTCAATAAAAGAAGCTAGTTAACTAGCAGCGAGTAAACTAGCAGCGAGTAAACTAGCTTTATGGTACAAAATTAAAATTTTGTTTTTCAAAAATTTGTAAATTTTGGTTTTCAATATAAAATTTGAAAATTAATTTATGTTATACATTTGTAAATAGTAGAATATTAATAGAATATAACTAGTTTTTTTTTCATTAAAAGAAGCTAGTAAACCAGCAGCGAGTAAACTAGCATGATGGTAGAAAATTAATAAAATTATAACTGTACTTTTTCATTTTCATTAAAAGAAGCTAGTAAACTAGCAGCGAGTATACAAGCTGCGAGTAAACTAGCGTGAAGGTGGAAAATTAATAAAAATATAACTGTACTTTTTCGTTTTCAATAAAAGAAGCTAGTTAACTAGCAGCGAGTAAACTAGCGTGATGGTACAAAATTAAAATTTTTGTTTTTCAAAAATTTGTAAATTTTGGTTTTCAATATAAAATTTGAAAATTAATATATGTTATATATTTGTAAATAGTAGAATATTAATAGAAATATAACTAGAGTTTTTTTTCATTAAAAGAAGCTAGTAAACCAGCAGCGAGTAAACTAGCATGATGGTAGAAAATTAATAAAATTATAACTTTTCTTTTTCATTTTCATTAAAAGAAGCTAGTTAACTAGCAGCGAGTAAACTAGCGTGATGGTACAAAATTAAAATTTTTTTTTTCAAAAATTTGTAAATTTTGGTTTTCAATATAAATTTTGAAAATTAATTTCTGTTAAAAATCTTTAAATAGTAGAATATTAATAGAAATATAACTGTAATTTTTGGATTTCAATAGAAGAAGCTAGTAAAATAGCAGCGAGTAAACTAGCGTGATGGTAGAAAATTAATAAAATTATAACTGTACTTTTTCATTTTCATTAAAAGAAGCTAGTAAAATAGCAGCGAGTAAACAAGCAGCGAGTAAACTAGCGTGAAGGTGGAAAATTAATAAAAATATAACTGGACTTTTTCGTTTTCAATAAAAGAAGCTAGTTAACTAGCAGCGAGTAAACTAGCGTGATGGTACAAAATTAAAATTTTTTTTCAAAAATTTGTAAATTTTGTTTTTCAATATAAAATTTGAAAATTAATTTATGTTATACATTTGTAAATAGTAGAATATTAATAGAATATAACTAGTTTTTTTTCATTAAAAAAGCTAAACTAGCAGCGAGTAAACTAGCAGCGAGTAAACTAGCTTTATGGTACAAAATTAAAATTTTTGTTTTTCAAAAATTTGTAAATTTTGTTTTCAATATAAAATTTGAAAATTAATTTATGTTATACATTTGTAAATAGTAGAATATTAATAGAAATATAACTAGTTTTTTTTTCATTAAAAGAAGCTAGTAAACTAGCAGCGAGTATACAAGCTGCGAGTAAACTAGCGTGAAGGTGGAAAATTAATAAAAATATAACTGTACTTTTTCGTTTTCAATAAAAGAAGCTAGTTAACTAGCAGCGAGTAAACTAGCGTGATGGTACAAAATTAAAATTTTTGTTTTTCAAAAATTTGTAAATTTTGGTTTTCAATATAAAATTTGAAAATTAATATATGTTATATATTTGTAAATAGTAGAATATTAATAGAAATATAACTAGAGTTTTTTTTTCATTAAAAGAAGCTAGTAAACCAGCAGCGAGTAAACTAGCATGATGGTGGAAAATTAATAAAATTATAACTTTTCTTTTTCATTTTCAATAAAAGAAGTTAGTTAACTAGCAGCGAATAAACTAGCAGCGAGTAAACTAGCGTGATGGTACAAAATTAAATTTTTTTTTTTCAAAAATTTGTAAATTTTGGTTTTCAATATAAATTTTGAAAATTAATTTATGTTAAAAATCTTTAAATAGTAGAATATTAATAGAAATATAACTGTAATTTTTGGATTTCAATAGAAGAAGCTATTAAAATAGCAGCGAGTAAACTAGCGTGATGGTAGAAAATTAATAAAATTATAACTGTACTTTTTCATTTTCATTAAAAGAAGCTAGTAAAATAGCAGCGAGTAAACTAGCTTTATGGTACAAAATTAAAATTTTTGTTTTTCAAAAATTTGTAAATTTTGGTTTTCAATATAAAATTTGAAAATTAATTTATGTTATACATTTGTAAATAGTAGAATATTAATAGGAATATGACTAGTTTTTTTTTCATTAAAAAAAGCTAGTAAACTAGCAGCGAGTAAACTAGCGTGATGGTAGAAAATTAATAAAATTATAACTGTACTTTTTCATTTTCATTAAAAGAAGCTAGTAAACTAGCAGCGAGTATACAAGCTGCGAGTAAACTAGCGTGAAGGTGGAAAATTAATAAAAATATAACTGTACTTTTTCGTTTTCAATAAAAGAAGCTAGTTAACTAGCAGCGAGTAAACTAGCGTGATGGTACAAAATTAAAATTTTTGTTTTTCAAAAATTTGTAAATTTTGGTTTTCAATATAAAATTTGAAAATTAATATATGTTATATATTTGTAAATAGTAGAATATTAATAGAAATATAACTAGAGTTTTTTTTTCATTAAAAGAAGCTAGTAAACCAGCATCGAGTAAACTAGCATGATGGTAGAAAATTAATAAAATTATAACTTTTCTTTTTCATTTTCATTAAAAGAAGCTAGTTAACTAGCAGCGAGTAAACTAGCGTGATGATACAAAATTAAAATTTTTTTTTTCAAAAATTTGTAAATTTTGGTTTTCAATATAAATTTTGAAAATTAATTTCTGTTAAAAATCTTTAAATAGTAGAATATTAATAGAAATATAACTGTAATTTTTGGATTTCAATAGAAGAAGCTAGTAAAATAGCAGCGAGTAAACTAGCGTGGTGGTAGAAAATTAATAAAATTATAACTGTACTTTTTCATTTTCATTAAAAGAAGCTAGTAAAATAGCAGCGAGTAAACAAGCAGCGAGTAAACTAGCGTGAAGGTGGAAATTAATAAAAATATAAATGGACATTTTCGTTTTCAATAAAAGAAGCTAGTTAACTAGCAGCGAGTAAACTAGCGTGATGGTACAAAATTAAAATTTTTGTTTTTTAAAAATTTGTAAATTTTGTTTTTCAATATAAAATTTGAAAATTAATTTATGTTATACATTTGTAAATAGTAGAATATTAATAGGAATATAACTAGTTTTTTTTCATTAAAAAAAGCTAGTAAACTAGCAGCGAGTAAACTAGCAGCGAGTAAACTAGCTTTATGGTACAAAATTAAAATTTTTGTTTTTCAAAAATTTGTAAATTTTGTTTTTCAATATAAAATTTGAAAATTAATTTATGTTATACATTTGTAAATAGTAGAATATTAATAGAAATATAACTAGTTTTTTTTTCATTAAAAGAAGCTAGTAAACTAGCAGCGAGTATACAAGCTGCGAGTAAACTAGCGTGAAGGTGGAAAATTAATAAAAATATAACTGTACTTTTTCG
The DNA here is from genome assembly GCA_011428145.1 of Ericerus pela. Lineage (NCBI taxonomy): Eukaryota > Metazoa > Arthropoda > Insecta > Hemiptera > Coccidae > Ericerus > Ericerus pela. The sequence continues at coordinate 43,624 of WOFM01001985.1, forward strand.
TTTTCAATAAAAGAAGCTAGTTAACTAGCAGCGAGTAAACTAGCGTGATGGTACAAAATTAAAATTTTTGTTTTTCAAAAATTTGTAAATTTTGGTTTTCAATATAAAATTTGAAAATTAATATATGTTATATATTTGTAAATAGTAGAATATTAATAGAAATATAACTAGAGTTTTTTTTTCATTAAAAGAAGCTAGTAAACCAGCAGCGAGTAAACTAGCATGATGGTAGAAAATTAATAAAATTATAACTTTTCTTTTTCATTTTCATTAAAAGAAGCTAGTTAACTAGCAGCGAGTAAACTAGCAGCGAGTAAACTAGCGTGATGGTACAAAATTAAAATTTTTTTTTTCAAAAATTTGTAAATTTTGGTTTTCAATATAAATTTTGAAAATTAATTTATGTTAAAAATCTTTAAATAGTAGAATATTAATAGAAATATAACTGTAATTTTGGATTTCAATAGAAGAAGCTAGTAAAATAGCAGCGAGTAAACTAGCGTGATGGTAGAAAATTAATAAAATTATAACTGTACTTTTTCATTTTCATTAAAAGAAGCTAGTAACATAGCAGCAAGTAAACAAGCAGCGAGTAAACTAGCGTGAAGGTGGAAAATTAATAAAAATATAACTGGACTTTTTCGTTTTCAATAAAAGAAGCTAGTTAACTAGCAGCGAGTAAACTAGCTTTATGGTACAAAATTAAAATTTTTGTTTTTCAAAAATTTGTAAATTTTGGTTTTCAATATAAAATTTGAAAATTAATTTATGTTATACATTTGTAAATAGTAGAATATTAATAGGAATATAACTAGTTTTTTTTTCATTAAAAGAAGCTAGTAAACTAGCAGCGAGTATACAAGCTGCGAGTAAACTAGCGTGAAGGTGGAAAATTAATAAAAATATAACTGTACTTTTTCGTTTTCAATAAAAGAAGCTAGTTAACTAGCAGCGAGTAAACTAGCGTGATGGTACAAAATTAAAATTTTTGTTTTTCAAAAATTTGTAAATTTTGGTTTTCAATATAAAATTTGAAAATTAATATATGTTATATATTTGTAAATAGTAGAATATTAATAGAAATATAACTAGAGTTTTTTTTTCATTAAAAGAAGCTAGTAAACCAGCAGCGAGTAAACTAGCATGATGGTGGAAAATTAATAAAATTATAACTTTTCTTTTTCATTTTCAATAAAAGAAGTTAGTTAACTAGCAGCGAATAAACTAGCAGCGAGTAAACTAGCGTGATGGTACAAAATTAAATTTTTTTTTTTCAAAAATTTGTAAATTTTGGTTTTCAATATAAATTTTGAAAATTAATTTATGTTAAAAATCTTTAAATAGTAGAATATTAATAGAAATATAACTGTAATTTTTGGATTTCAATAGAAGAAGCTATTAAAATAGCAGCGAGTAAACTAGCGTGATGGTAGAAAATTAATAAAATTATAACTGTACTTTTTCATTTTCATTAAAAGAAGCTAGTAAAATAGCAGCGAGTAAACTAGCAGCGAGTAAACTAGCTTTATGGTACAAAATTAAAATTTTTGTTTTTCAAAAATTTGTAAATTTTGGTTTTCAATATAAAATTTGAAAATTAATTTATGTTATACATTTGTAAATAGTAGAATATTAATAGGAATATGACTAGTTTTTTTTTCATTAAAAAAAGCTAGTAAACTAGCAGCGAGTAAACTAGCGTGATGGTAGAAAATTAATAAAATTATAACTGTACTTTTTCATTTTCATTAAAAGAAGCTAGTAAACTAGCAGCGAGTATACAAGCTGCGAGTAAACTAGCGTGAAGGTGGAAAATTAATAAAAATATAACTGTACTTTTTCGTTTTCAATAAAAGAAGCTAGTTAACTAGCAGCGAGTAAACTAGCGTGATGGTACAAAATTAAAATTTTTGTTTTTCAAAAATTTGTAAATTTTGGTTTTCAATATAAAATTTGAAAATTAATATATGTTATATATTTGTAAATAGTAGAATATTAATAGAAATATAACTAGAGTTTTTTTTTCATTAAAAGAAGCTAGTAAACCAGCATCGAGTAAACTAGCATGATGGTAGAAAATTAATAAAATTATAACTTTTCTTTTTCATTTTCATTAAAAGAAGCTAGTTAACTAGCAGCGAGTAAACTAGCGTGATGATACAAAATTAAAATTTTTTTTTTCAAAAATTTGTAAATTTTGGTTTTCAATATAAATTTTGAAAATTAATTTCTGTTAAAAATCTTTAAATAGTAGAATATTAATAGAAATATAACTGTAATTTTTGGATTTCAATAGAAGAAGCTATTAAAATAGCAGCGAGTAAACTAGCGTGATGGTAGAAAATTAATAAAATTATAACTGTACTTTTTCATTTTCATTAAAAGAAGCTAGTAAAATAGCAGCGAGTAAACAAGCAGCGAGTAAACTAGCGTGAAGGTGGAAAATTATTAAAAATATAACTGGACTTTTTCGTTTTCAATAAAAGAAGCTAGTTAACTAGCAGCGAGTAAACTAGCGTGATGGTACAAAATTAAAATTTTTGTTTTTCAAAAATTTGTAAATTTTGGTTTTCAATATAAAATTTGAAAATTAATTTATGTTATACATTTGTAAATAGTAGAATATTAATAGGAATATAACTAGTTTTTTTTTCATTAAAAAAAGCTAGTAAACTAGCAGCGAGTAAACTAGCGTGATGGTAGAAAATTAATAAAATTATAACTGTACTTTTTCATTTTCATTAAAAGAAGCTAGTAAACTAGCAGCGAGTATACAAGCTGCGAGTAAACTAGCGTGAAGGTGGAAAATTAATAAAAATATAACTGTACTTTTTCGTTTTCAATAAAAGAAGCTAGTTAACTAGCAGCGAGTAAACTAGCGTGATGGTACAAAATTAAAATTTTTTTTTTCAAAAATTTGTAAATTTTGGTTTTCAATATAAATTTTGAAAATTAATTTCTGTTAAAAATCTTTAAATAGTAGAATATTAATAGAAATATAACTGTAATTTTGGATTTCAATAGAAGAAGCTAGTAAAATAGCAGCGAGTAAACTAGCGTGGTGGTAGAAAATTAATAAAATTATAACTGTACTTTTTCATTTTCATTAAAGAAGCTAGTAAAATAGCAGCGAGTAAACAAGCAGCGAGTAAACTAGCGTGAAGGTGGAAAATTAATAAAAATATAAATGGACATTTTCGTTTTCAATAAAAGAAGCTAGTTAACTAGCAGCGAGTAAACTAGCGTGATGGTACAAAATTAAATTTTTGTTTTTTAAAAATTTGTAAATTTTGTTTTTCAATATAAAATTTGAAAATTAATTTATGTTATACATTTGTAAATAGTAGAATATTAATAGGAATATAACTAGTTTTTTTCATTAAAAAAAGCTAGTAAACTAGCAGCGAGTAAACTAGCAGCGAGTAAACTAGCTTTATGGTACAAAATTAAAATTTTTGTTTTTCAAAAATTTGTAAATTTTGTTTTCAATATAAAATTTGAAAATTAATTTATGTTATACATTTGTAAATAGTAGAATATTAATAGAAATATAACTAGTTTTTTTTTCATTAAAAGAAGCTAGTAAACTAGCAGCGAGTATACAAGCTGCGAGTAAACTAGCGTGAAGGTGGAAAATTAATAAAAATATAACTGTACTTTTTCGTTTTCAATAAAAGAAGCTAGTTAACTAGCAGCGAGTAAACTAGCGTGATGGTACAAGATTAAAATTTTTGTTTATCAGAAATTTGTAAATTTTGTTTTCAATATAAAATTTGAAAATTAATATATGTTATATATTTGTAAATAGTAGAATATTAATAGAAATATAACTAGAGTTTTTTTTTCATTAAAAGAAGCTAGTAAACCAGCAGCGAGTAAACTAGCATGATGGTGGAAAATTAATAAAATTATAACTTTTCTTTTCATTTCAATAAAAGAAGTTAGTTAACTAGCAGCGAATAAACTAGCAGCGAGTAAACTAGCGTGATGGTACAAAATTAAATTTTTTTTTTTCAAAAATTTGTAAATTTTGGTTTTCAATATAAATTTTGAAAATTAATTTATGTTAAAAATCTTTAAATAGTAGAATATTAATAGAAATATAACTGTAATTTTTGGATTTCAATAGAGAAGCTATTAAAATAGCAGCGAGTAAACTAGCGTGATGGTAGAAAATTAATAAAATTATAACTGTACTTTTTCATTTTCATTAAAAGAAGCTAGTAAAATAGCAGCGAGTAAACAAGCAGCGAGTAAACTAGCGTGAAGGTGGAAAATTATTAAAAATATAACTGGACTTTTTCGTTTTCAATAAAAGAAGCTAGTTAACTAGCAGCGAGTAAACTAGCGTGATGGTACAAAATTAAAATTTTTGTTTTTCAAAAATTTGTAAATTTTGGTTTTCAATATAAAATTTGAAAATTAATTTATGTTATACATTTGTAAATAGTAGAATATTAATAGGAATATAACTAGTTTTTTTTTCATTAAAAAAGCTAGTAAACTAGCAGCGAGTAAACTAGCGTGATGGTAGAAAATTAATAAAATTATAACTGTACTTTTTCATTTTCATTAAAAGAAGCTAGTAAACTAGCAGCGAGTATACAAGCTGCGAGTAAACTAGCGTGAAGGTGGAAAATTAATAAAAATATAACTGTACTTTTTCGTTTTCAATAAAAGAAGCTAGTTAACTAGCAGCGAGTAAACTAGCGTGATGGTACAAAATTAAAATTTTTTTTTTCAAAATTTGTAAATTTTGGTTTTCAATATAAATTTTGAAAATTAATTTCTGTTAAAAATCTTTAAATAGTAGAATATTAATAGAAATATAACTGTAATTTTTGGATTTCAATAGAAGAAGCTAGTAAAATAGCAGCGAGTAAACTAGCGTGGTGGTAGAAAATTAATAAAATTATAACTGTACTTTTTCATTTTCATTAAAAGAAGCTAGTAAAATAGCAGCGAGTAAACAAGCAGCGAGTAAACTAGCGTGAAGGTGGAAAATTAATAAAAATATAAATGGACATTTTCGTTTTCAATAAAAGAAGCTAGTTAACTAGCAGCGAGTAAACTAGCGTGATGGTACAAAATTAAAATTTTTGTTTTTTAAAAATTTGTAAATTTTGTTTTTCAATATAAAATTTGAAAATTAATTTATGTTATACATTTGTAAATAGTAGAATATTAATAGGATATAACTAGTTTTTTTTCATTAAAAAAAGCTAGTAAACTAGCAGCGAGTAAACTAGCAGCGAGTAAACTAGCTTTATGGTACAAAATTAAAATTTTTGTTTTTCAAAAATTTGTAAATTTTGTTTTTATATAAAATTTGAAAATTAATTTATGTTATACATTTGTAAATAGTAGAATATTAATAGAAATATAACTAGTTTTTTTTTCATTAAAAGAAGCTAGTAAACTAGCAGCGAGTATACAAGCTGCGAGTAAACTAGCGTGAAGGTGGAAAATTAATAAAAATATAACTGTACTTTTTCGTTTTCAATAAAAGAAGCTAGTTAACTAGCAGCGAGTAAACTAGCGTGATGGTACAAAATTAAAATTTTTGTTTTTCAAAAATTTGTAAATTTTGGTTTTCAATATAAAATTTGAAAATTAATATATGTTATATATTTGTAAATAGTAGAATATTAATAGAAATATAACTAGAGTTTTTTTTTCATTAAAAGAAGCTAGTAAACCAGCAGCGAGTAAACTAGCATGATGGTAGAAAATTAATAAAATTATAACTTTTCTTTTTCATTTTCATTAAAAGAAGCTAGTTAACTAGCAGCGAGTAAACTAGCAGCGAGTAAACTAGCGTGAAGGTGGAAAATTAATAAAAATATAACTGTACTTTTTCGTTTTCAATAAAAGAAGCTAGTTAACTAGCAGCGAGTAAACTAGCGTGATGGTACAAGATTAAAATTTTTGTTTATCAAAAATTTGTAAATTTTGTTTTTCAATATAAAATTTGAAAATTAATATATGTTATATATTTGTAAATAGTAGAATATTAATAGAAATATAACTAGAGTTTTTTTTTCATTAAAAGAAGCTAGTAAACCAGCAGCGAGTAAACTAGCATGATGGTGGAAAATTAATAAAATTATAACTTTTCTTTTTCATTTTCAATAAAAGAAGTTAGTTAACTAGCAGCGAATAAACTAGCAGCGAGTAAACTAGCGTGATGGTACAAAATTAAATTTTTTTTTTTCAAAAATTTGTAAATTTTGGTTTTCAATATAAATTTTGAAAATTAATTTATGTTAAAAATCTTTAAATAGTAGAATATTAATAGAAATATAACTGTAATTTTTGGATTTCAATAGAAGAAGCTATTAAAATAGCAGCGAGTAAACTAGCGTGATGGTAGAAAATTAATAAAATTATAACTGTACTTTTTCATTTTCATTAAAAGAAGCTAGTAAAATAGCAGCGAGTAAACAAGCAGCGAGTAAACTAGCGTGAAGGTGGAAAATTATTAAAAATATAACTGGACTTTTTCGTTTTCAATAAAAGAAGCTAGTTAACTAGCAGCGAGTAAACTAGCGTGATGGTACAAAATTAAAATTTTTGTTTTTCAAAAATTTGTAAATTTTGGTTTTCAATATAAAATTTGAAAATTAATTTATGTTATACATTTGTAAATAGTAGAATATTAATAGGAATATAACTAGTTTTTTTTTCATTAAAAAAAGCTAGTAAACTAGCAGCGAGTAAACTAGCGTGATGGTAGAAAATTAATAAAATTATAACTGTACTTTTTCATTTTCATTAAAAGAAGCTAGTAAACTAGCAGCGAGTATACAAGCTGCGAGTAAACTAGCGTGAAGGTGGAAATTAATAAAAATATAACTGTACTTTTTCGTTTTCAATAAAAGAAGCTAGTTAACTAGCAGCGAGTAAACTAGCGTGATGGTACAAAATTAAAATTTTTTTTTCAAAAATTTGTAAATTTTGGTTTTCAATATAAATTTTGAAAATTAATTTCTGTTAAAAATCTTTAAATAGTAGAATATTAATAGAAATATAACTGTAATTTTTGGATTTCAATAGAAGAAGCTAGTAAAATAGCAGCGAGTAAACTAGCGTGGTGGTAGAAAATTAATAAAATTATAACTGTACTTTTTCATTTTCATTAAAAGAAGCTAGTAAAATAGCAGCGAGTAAACAAGCAGCGAGTAAACTAGCGTGAAGGTGGAAAATTAATAAAAATATAAATGGACATTTTCGTTTTCAATAAAAGAAGCTAGTTAACTAGCAGCGAGTAAACTAGCGTGATGGTACAAAATTAAAATTTTGTTTTTTAAAAATTTGTAAATTTTGTTTTTCAATATAAAATTTGAAAATTAATTTATGTTATACATTTGTAAATAGTAGAATATTAATAGGAATATAACTAGTTTTTTTTCATTAAAAAAAGCTAGTAAACTAGCAGCGAGTAAACTAGCAGCGAGTAAACTAGCTTTATGGTACAAAATTAAAATTTTTGTTTTTCAAAAATTTGTAAATTTTGTTTTTCAATATAAAATTTGAAAATTAATTTATGTTATACATTTGTAAATAGTAGAATATTAATAGAAATATAACTAGTTTTTTTTTCATTAAAAGAAGCTAGTAAACTAGCAGCGAGTATACAAGCTGCGAGTAAACTAGCGTGAAGGTGGAAAATTAATAAAAATATAACTGTACTTTTTCGTTTTCAATAAAAGAAGCTAGTTAACTAGCAGCGAGTAAACTAGCGTGATGGTACAAGATTAAAATTTTTGTTTATCAAAAATTTGTAAATTTTGTTTTTCAATATAAAATTTGAAAATTAATATATGTTATATATTTGTAAATAGTAGAATATTAATAGAAATATAACTAGAGTTTTTTTTTCATTAAAAGAAGCTAGTAAACCAGCAGCGAGTAAACTAGCATGATGGTGGAAAATTAATAAAATTATAACTTTTCTTTTTCATTTTCAATAAAAGAAGTTAGTTAACTAGCAGCGAATAAACTAGCAGCGAGTAAACTAGCGTGATGGTACAAAATTAAATTTTTTTTTTTCAAAAATTTGTAAATTTTGGTTTTCAATATAAATTTTGAAAATTAATTTATGTTAAAAATCTTTAAATAGTAGAATATTAATAGAAATATAACTGTAATTTTTGGATTTCAATAGAAGAAGCTATTAAAATAGCAGCGAGTAAACTAGCGTGATGGTAGAAAATTAATAAAATTATAACTGTACTTTTTCATTTTCATTAAAAGAAGCTAGTAAAATAGCAGCGAGTAAACAAGCAGCGAGTAAACTAGCGTGAAGGTGGAAAATTATTAAAAATATAACTGGACTTTTTCGTTTTCAATAAAAGAAGCTAGTTAACTAGCAGCGAGTAAACTAGCGTGATGGTACAAAATTAAAATTTTTGTTTTTCAAAAATTTGTAAATTTTGGTTTTCAATATAAAATTTGAAAATTAATTTATGTTATACATTTGTAAATAGTAGAATATTAATAGGAATATAACTAGTTTTTTTTTCATTAAAAAAGCTAGTAAACTAGCAGCGAGTAAACTAGCGTGATGGTAGAAAATTAATAAAATTATAACTGTACTTTTTCATTTTCATTAAAAGAAGCTAGTAAACTAGCAGCGAGTATACAAGCTGCGAGTAAACTAGCGTGAAGGTGGAAAATTAATAAAAATATAACTGTACTTTTTCGTTTTCAATAAAAGAAGCTAGTTAACTAGCAGCGAGTAAACTAGCGTGATGGTACAAAATTAAAATTTTTTTTTTCAAAAATTTGTAAATTTTGGTTTTCAATATAAATTTTGAAAATTAATTTCTGTTAAAAATCTTTAAATAGTAGAATATTAATAGAAATATAACTGTAATTTTTGGATTTCAATAGAAGAAGCTAGTAAAATAGCAGCGAGTAAACTAGCGTGGTGGTAGAAAATTAATAAAATTATAACTGTACTTTTTCATTTTCATTAAAAGAAGCTAGTAAAATAGCAGCGAGTAAACAAGCAGCGAGTAAACTAGCGTGAAGGTGGAAAATTAATAAAAATATAAATGGACATTTTCGTTTTCAATAAAAGAAGCTAGTTAACTAGCAGCGAGTAACTAGCGTGATGGTACAAAATTAAAATTTTTGTTTTTAAAAATTTGTAAATTTTGTTTTTCAATATAAAATTTGAAAATTAATTATGTTATACATTTGTAAATAGTAGAATATTAATAGGAATATAACTAGTTTTTTTTCATTAAAAAAAGCTAGTAAACTAGCAGCGAGTAAACTAGCAGCGAGTAAACTAGCTTTATGGTACAAAATTAAAATTTTTGTTTTTCAAAATTTGTAAATTTTGTTTTTAATATAAAATTTGAAAATTAATTTATGTTATACATTTGTAAATAGTAGAATATTAATAGAAATATAACTAGTTTTTTTTTCATTAAAAGAAGCTAGTAACTAGCAGCGAGTATACAAGCTGCGAGTAAACTAGCGTGAAGGTGGAAAATTAATAAAAATATAACTGTACTTTTTCGTTTTCAATAAAAGAAGCTAGTTAACTAGCAGCGAGTAAACTAGCGTGATGGTACAAGATTAAAATTTTTGTTTATCAAAAATTTGTAAATTTTGTTTTTCAATATAAAATTTGAAAATTAATATATGTTATATATTTGTAAATAGTAGAATATTAATAGAAATATAACTAGAGTTTTTTTTTCATTAAAAGAAGCTAGTAAACCAGCAGCGAGTAAACTAGCATGATGGTGGAAAATTAATAAAATTATAACTTTTCTTTTTCATTTTCAATAAAAGAAGTTAGTTAACTAGCAGCGAATAAACTAGCAGCGAGTAAACTAGCGTGATGGTACAAAATTAAATTTTTTTTTTTTCAAAAATTTGTAAATTTTGGTTTTCAATATAAATTTTGAAAATTAATTTATGTTAAAAATCTTTAAATAGTAGAATATTAATAGAAATATAACTGTAATTTTTGGATTTCAATAGAAGAAGCTATTAAAATAGCAGCGAGTAAACTAGCGTGATGGTAGAAAATTAATAAAATTATAACTGTACTTTTTCATTTTCATTAAAAGAAGCTAGTAAAATAGCAGCGAGTAAACAAGCAGCGAGTAAACTAGCGTGAAGGTGGAAAATTATTAAAAATATAACTGGACTTTTTCGTTTTCAATAAAAGAAGCTAGTTAACTAGCAGCGAGTAAACTAGCGTGATGGTACAAAATTAAAATTTTTGTTTTTCAAAAATTTGTAAATTTTGGTTTTCAATATAAAATTTGAAAATTAATTTATGTTATACATTTGTAAATAGTAGAATATTAATAGGAATATAACTAGTTTTTTTTTCATTAAAAAAAGCTAGTAAACTAGCAGCGAGTAAACTAGCGTGATGGTAGAAAATTAATAAAATTATAACTGTACTTTTTCATTTTCATTAAAAGAAGCTAGTAAACTAGCAGCGAGTATACAAGCTGCGAGTAAACTAGCGTGAAGGTGGAAAATTAATAAAAATATAACTGTACTTTTTCGTTTTCAATAAAAGAAGCTAGTTAACTAGCAGCGAGTAAACTAGCGTGATGGTACAAAATTAAAATTTTTTTTTTCAAAAATTTGTAAATTTTGGTTTTCAATATAAATTTTGAAAATTAATTTCTGTTAAAAATCTTTAAATAGTAGAATATTAATAGAAATATAACTGTAATTTTTGGATTTCAATAGAAGAAGCTAGTAAAATAGCAGCGAGTAAACTAGCGTGGTGGTAGAAAATTAATAAAATTATAACTGTACTTTTTCATTTTCATTAAAAGAAGCTAGTAAAATAGCAGCGAGTAAACAAGCAGCGAGTAAACTAGCGTGAAGGTGGAAAATTAATAAAAATATAAATGGACATTTTCGTTTTCAATAAAAGAAGCTAGTTAACTAGCAGCGAGTAAACTAGCGTGATGGTACAAAATTAAAATTTTTGTTTTTAAAAATTTGTAAATTTTGTTTTTCAATATAAAATTTGAAAATTAATTTATGTTATACATTTGTAAATAGTAGAATATTAATAGGAATATAACTAGTTTTTTTTCATTAAAAAAAGCTAGTAAACTAGCAGCGAGTAAACTAGCAGCGAGTAAACTAGCTTTATGGTACAAAATTAAAATTTTTGTTTTTCAAAAATTTGTAAATTTTGTTTTTCAATATAAAATTTGAAAATTAATTTATGTTATACATTTGTAAATAGTAGAATATTAATAGAAATATAACTAGTTTTTTTTTCATTAAAAGAAGCTAGTAAACTAGCAGCGAGTATACAAGCTGCGAGTAAACTAGCGTGAAGGTGGAAAATTAATAAAATATAACTGTACTTTTTCGTTTTCAATAAAAGAAGCTAGTTAACTAGCAGCGAGTAAACTAGCGTGATGGTACAAAATTAAAATTTTTGTTTATCAAAAATTTGTAAATTTTGTTTTTCAATATAAAATTTGAAAATTAATATATGTTATATATTTGTAAATAGTAGAATATTAATAGAAATATAACTAGAGTTTTTTTTCATTAAAAGAAGCTAGTAAACCAGCAGCGAGTAAACTAGCATGATGGTGGAAAATTAATAAAATTATAACTTTTCTTTTTCATTTTCAATAAAAGAAGTTAGTTAACTAGCAGCGAATAAACTAGCAGCGAGTAAACTAGCGTGATGGTACAAAATTAAATTTTTTTTTTTCAAAAATTTGTAAATTTTGGTTTTCAATATAAATTTTGAAAATTAATTTATGTTAAAAATCTTTAAATAGTAGAATATTAATAGAAATATAACTGTAATTTTTGGATTTCAATAGAAGAAGCTATTAAAATAGCAGCGAGTAAACTAGCGTGATGGTAGAAAATTAATAAAATTATAACTGTACTTTTTCATTTTCATTAAAAGAAGCTAGTAAAATAGCAGCGAGTAAACAAGCAGCGAGTAAACTAGCGTGAAGGTGGAAAATTATTAAAAATATAACTGGACTTTTTCGTTTTCAATAAAAGAAGCTAGTTAACTAGCAGCGAGTAAACTAGCGTGATGGTACAAAATTAAAATTTTGTTTTTCAAAAATTTGTAAATTTTGGTTTTCAATATAAAATTTGAAAATTAATTTATGTTATACATTTGTAAATAGTAGAATATTAATAGGAATATAACTAGTTTTTTTTTCATTAAAAAAGCTAGTAAACTAGCAGCGAGTAAACTAGCGTGATGGTAGAAAATTAATAAAATTATAACTGTACTTTTTCATTTTCATTAAAGAAGCTAGTAAACTAGCAGCGAGTATACAAGCTGCGAGTAAACTAGCGTGAAGGTGGAAAATTAATAAAAATATAACTGTACTTTTTCGTTTTCAATAAAAGAAGCTAGTTAACTAGCAGCGAGTAAACTAGCGTGATGGTACAAAATTAAAATTTTTTTTTCAAAAATTTGTAAATTTTGGTTTTCAATATAAATTTTGAAAATTAATTTCTGTTAAAAATCTTTAAATAGTAGAATATTAATAGAAATATAACTGTAATTTTTGGATTTCAATAGAAGAAGCTAGTAAAATAGCAGCGAGTAAACTAGCGTGGTGGTAGAAAATTAATAAAATTATAACTGTACTTTTTCATTTTCATTAAAAGAAGCTAGTAAAATAGCAGCGAGTAAACAAGCAGCGAGTAAACTAGCGTGAAGGTGGAAAATTAATAAAAATATAAATGGACATTTTCGTTTTCAATAAAAGAAGCTAGTTAACTAGCAGCGAGTAAACTAGCGTGATGGTACAAAATTAAAATTTTTGTTTTTTAAAAATTTGTAAATTTTGTTTTTCAATATAAAATTTGAAAATTAATTTATGTTATACATTTGTAAATAGTAGAATATTAATAGGAATATAACTAGTTTTTTTTCATTAAAAAAAGCTAGTAAACTAGCAGCGAGTAAACTAGCAGCGAGTAAACTAGCTTTATGGTACAAAATTAAAATTTTTGTTTTTCAAAAATTTGTAAATTTTGTTTTTCAATATAAAATTTGAAAATTAATTTATGTTATACATTTGTAAATAGTAGAATATTAATAGAAATATAACTAGTTTTTTTTCATTAAAAGAAGCTAGTAAACTAGCAGCGAGTATACAAGCTGCGAGGTAAACTAGCGTGAAGGTGGAAAATTAATAAAAATATAACTGTACTTTTTCGTTTTCAATAAAAGAAGCTAGTTAACTAGCAGCGAGTAAACTAGCGTGATGGTACAAAATTAAAATTTTTGTTTATCAAAAATTTGTAAATTTTGTTTTTCAATATAAAATTTGAAAATTAATATATGTTATATATTTGTAAATAGTAGAATATTAATAGAAATATAACTAGAGTTTTTTTTTCATTAAAAGAAGCTAGTAAACCAGCAGCGAGTAAACTAGCATGATGGTGGAAAATTAATAAAATTATAACTTTTCTTTTTCATTTTCAATAAAAGAAGTTAGTTAACTAGCAGCGAATAAACTAGCAGCGAGTAAACTAGCGTGATGGTACAAAATTAAATTTTTTTTTTTTCAAAAATTTGTAAATTTTGGTTTTCAATATAAATTTTGAAAATTAATTTATGTTAAAAATCTTTAAATAGTAGAATATTAATAGAAATATAACTGTAATTTTTGGATTTCAATAGAAGAAGCTATTAAAATAGCAGCGAGTAAACTAGCGTGATGGTAGAAAATTAATAAAATTATAACTGTACTTTTTCATTTTCATTAAAAGAAGCTAGTAAAATAGCAGCGAGTAAACAAGCAGCGAGTAAACTAGCGTGAAGGTGGAAAATTATTAAAAATATAACTGGACTTTTTCGTTTTCAATAAAAGAAGCTAGTTAACTAGCAGCGAGTAAACTAGCGTGATGGTACAAAATTAAAATTTTTGTTTTTCAAAAATTTGTAAATTTTGGTTTTCAATATAAAATTTGAAAATTAATTTATGTTATACATTTGTAAATAGTAGAATATTAATAGGAATATAACTAGTTTTTTTTTCATTAAAAAAAGCTAGTAAACTAGCAGCGAGTAAACTAGCGTGATGGTAGAAAATTAATAAAATTATAACTGTACTTTTTCATTTTCATTAAAAGAAGCTAGTAAACTAGCAGCGAGTATACAAGCTGCGAGTAAACTAGCGTGAAGGTGGAAAATTAATAAAAATATAACTGTACTTTTTCGTTTTCAATAAAAGAAGCTAGTTAACTAGCAGCGAGTAAACTAGCGTGATGGTACAAAATTAAAATTTTTTTTTCAAAAATTTGTAAATTTTGGTTTTCAATATAAATTTTGAAAATTAATTTCTGTTAAAAATCTTTAAATAGTAGAATATTAATAGAAATATAACTGTAATTTTTGGATTTCAATAGAAGAAGCTAGTAAAATAGCAGCGAGTAAACTAGCGTGGTGGTAGAAAATTAATAAAATTATAACTGTACTTTTTCATTTTCATTAAAAGAAGCTAGTAAAATAGCAGCGAGTAAACAAGCAGCGAGTAAACTAGCGTGAAGGTGGAAAATTAATAAAATATAAATGGACATTTTCGTTTTCAATAAAAGAAGCTAGTTAACTAGCAGCGAGTAAACTAGCGTGATGGTACAAAATTAAAATTTTTGTTTTTTAAAAATTTGTAAATTTTGTTTTTCAATATAAAATTTGAAAATTAATTTATGTTATACATTTGTAAATAGTAGAATATTAATAGGAATATAACTAGTTTTTTTTCATTAAAAAAAGCTAGTAAACTAGCAGCGAGTAAACTAGCAGCGAGTAAACTAGCTTTATGGTACAAAATTAAAATTTTTGTTTTTCAAAAATTTGTAAATTTTGTTTTTCAATATAAAATTTGAAAATTAATTTATGTTATACATTTGTAAATAGTAGAATATTAATAGAAATATAACTAGTTTTTTTTTCATTAAAAGAAGCTAGTAAACTAGCAGCGAGTATACAAGCTGCGAGTAAACTAGCGTGAAGGTGGAAAATTAATAAAAATATAACTGTACTTTTTCGTTTTCAATAAAGAAGCTAGTTAACTAGCAGCGAGTAAACTAGCGTGATGGTACAAAATTAAAATTTTTGTTTTTCAAAAATTTGTAAATTTTGGTTTTCAATATAAAATTTGAAAATTAATATATGTTATATATTTGTAAATAGTAGAATATTAATAGAAATATAACTAGAGTTTTTTTTTCATTAAAAGAAGCTAGTAAACCAGCAGCGAGTAAACTAGCATGATGGTAGAAAATTAATAAAATTATAACTTTTCTTTTTCATTTTCATTAAAAGAAGCTAGTTAACTAGCAGCGAGTAAACTAGCAGCGAGTAAACTAGCGTGAAGGTGGAAAATTAATAAAAATATAACTGTACTTTTTCGTTTTCAATAAAAGAAGCTAGTTAACTAGCAGCGAGTAAACTAGCGTGATGGTACAAGATTAAAATTTTTGTTTATCAAAATTTGTAAATTTTGTTTTTCAAT
Organism: Ericerus pela; assembly: GCA_011428145.1. Classification (NCBI taxonomy): domain Eukaryota; kingdom Metazoa; phylum Arthropoda; class Insecta; order Hemiptera; family Coccidae; genus Ericerus; species Ericerus pela. The sequence goes on from WOFM01001985.1 coordinate 59,139, forward strand.
ATAAAATTTGAAAATTAATATATGTTATATATTTGTAAATAGTAGAATATTAATAGAAATATAACTAGAGTTTTTTTTTCATTAAAAGAAGCTAGTAAACCAGCAGCGAGTAAACTAGCATGATGGTGGAAAATTAATAAAATTATAACTTTTCTTTTTCATTTTCAATAAAAAAGTTAGTTAACTAGCAGCGAATAAACTAGCAGCGAGTAAACTAGCGTGATGGTACAAAATTAAATTTTTTTTTTTTCAAAAATTTGTAAATTTTGGTTTTCAATATAAATTTTGAAAATTAATTTATGTTAAAAATCTTTAAATAGTAGAATATTAATAGAAATATAACTGTAATTTTTGGATTTCAATAGAAGAAGCTATTAAATAGCAGCGAGTAAACTAGCGTGATGGTAGAAAATTAATAAAATTATAACTGTACTTTTTCATTTTCATTAAAAGAAGCTAGTAAAATAGCAGCGAGTAAACAAGCAGCGAGTAAACTAGCGTGAAGGTGGAAAATTATTAAAAATATAACTGGACTTTTTCGTTTTCAATAAAAGAAGCTAGTTAACTAGCAGCGAGTAAACTAGCGTGATGGTACAAAATTAAAATTTTTGTTTTTCAAAAATTTGTAAATTTTGGTTTTCAATATAAATTTGAAAATTAATTTATGTTATACATTTGTAAATAGTAGAATATTAATAGGAATATAACTAGTTTTTTTTTCATTAAAAAAGCTAGTAAACTAGCAGCGAGTAAACTAGCGTGATGGTAGAAAATTAATAAAATTATAACTGTACTTTTCATTTTCATTAAAAGAAGCTAGTAAACTAGCAGCGAGTATACAAGCTGCGAGTAAACTAGCGTGAAGGTGGAAAATTAATAAAAATATAACTGTACTTTTTCGTTTTCAATAAAAGAAGCTAGTTAACTAGCAGCGAGTAAACTAGCGTGATGGTACAAAATTAAAATTTTTTTTTTCAAAAATTTGTAAATTTTGGTTTTCAATATAAATTTTGAAAATTAATTTCTGTTAAAAATCTTTAAATAGTAGAATATTAATAGAAATATAACTGTAATTTTTGGATTTCAATAGAAGAAGCTAGTAAAATAGCAGCGAGTAAACTAGCGTGGTGGTAGAAAATTAATAAAATTATAACTGTACTTTTCATTTTCATTAAAAGAAGCTAGTAAAATAGCAGCGAGTAAACAAGCAGCGAGGTAAACTAGCGTGAAGGTGGAAAATTAATAAAAATATAAATGGACATTTTCGTTTTCAATAAAAGAAGCTAGTTAACTAGCAGCGAGTAAACTAGCGTGATGGTACAAAATTAAAATTTTTGTTTTTTAAAAATTTGTAAATTTTGTTTTTCAATATAAAATTTGAAAATTAATTTATGTTATACATTTGTAAATAGTAGAATATTAATAGGAATATAACTAGTTTTTTTCATTAAAAAAAGCTAGTAAACTAGCAGCGAGTAAACTAGCAGCGAGTAAACTAGCTTTATGGTACAAAATTAAAATTTTGTTTTTCAAAAATTGTAAATTTTGTTTTTCAATATAAAATTTGAAAATTAATTTATGTTATACATTTGTAAATAGTAGAATATTAATAGAAATATAACTAGTTTTTTTTTCATTAAAAAAGCTAGTAAACTAGCAGCGAGTATACAAGCTGCGAGTAAACTAGCGTGAAGGTGGAAAATTAATAAAATATAACTGTACTTTTTCGTTTTCAATAAAAGAAGCTAGTTAACTAGCAGCGAGTAAACTAGCGTGATGGTACAAAATTAAAATTTTGTTTATCAAAATTTGTAAATTTTGTTTTTCAATATAAAATTTGAAAATTAATATATGTTATATATTTGTAAATAGTAGAATATTAATAGAAATATAACTAGAGTTTTTTTTTCATTAAAAGAAGCTAGTAAACCAGCAGCGAGTAAACTAGCATGATGGTGAAAATTAATAAAATTATAACTTTTCTTTTTCATTTTCAATAAAAGAAGTAGTTACTAGCGAATAAACTAGCAGCGAGTAAACTAGCGTGATGGTACAAAATTAAATTTTTTTTTTCAAAAATTGTAAATTTTGGTTTTCAATATAAATTTTGAAAATTAATTTATGTTAAAAAATCTTTAAATAGTAGAATATTAATAGAAATATAACTGTATTTTTGGATTTCAATAGAAGAAGCTATTAAATAGCAGCGAGTAAACTAGCATGATGGTAGAAAATTAATAAAATTATAACTGTACTTTTTCATTTTCATTAAAAGAAGCTAGTAAAATAGCAGCGAGTAAACAAGCAGCGAGTAAACTAGCGTGAAGGTGGAAAATTATTAAAAATATAACTGGACTTTTTCGTTTCAATAAAAGAAGCTAGTTAACTAGCAGCGAGTAAACTAGCGTGATGGTACAAAATTAAAATTTTTGTTTTTTCAAAAATTTGTAATTTTGGTTTTCAATATAAAATTTGAAAATTAATTTATGTTATACATTTGTAAATAGTAGAATATTAATAGGAATATAACTAGTTTTTTTTTCATTAAAAACAGCTAGTAAACTAGCAGCGAGTAAACTAGCGTGATGTAGAAAATTAATAAAATTATAACTGTACTTTTTCATTTTCATTAAAGAAGCTAGTAAACTAGCAGCGAGTATACAAGCGCGAGTAAACTAGCGTGAAGGTGGAAAATTAATAAAAATATAACTGTACTTTTTCGTTTTCAATAAAAGAAGCTAGTTAACTAGCAGCGAGTAAACTAGCGTGATGGTACAAAATTAAAATTTTTTTTTTTAAAAGTAAATTTTGTTTTCAATATAAATTTGAAAATTAATTTATGTTAACATTTGTAAATAGTAGAATATAATAGGAATATAACTAGTTTTTTTTATTAAAAAAGCTAGTAAACTAGCAGCGAGTAAACTAGCAGCGAGTATATGGTACAAAATAAATTTTGTTTCAAAAATTGTAAATTTCATATAAAATTGGAAAATAATTTATGTAGCATTTGTAAATAGTAGAAATTAATAGAAATATAACTAGTTTTTTTTTCATAAAAGAAGCTAGTAACTAGCAGCGAGTATACAAGCTGCGATAAACTAGCGTGAAGGTGGAAAATTATTAAAAATATAACTGGACTTTTCGTTTTCAATAAAGGAAGCTAGTTAACTAGCAGCGAGTAACTAGCGTGATGATACAAAATTAAAATTTTTGTTTTTCAAAATTGTAAATTTTGGTTTTCAATAAATTTAAAATTATATATGTTATATATTTGTAATAGTAGATATTAAGAGAAATATAACTAGTTTTTTTTTCATTAAAAGAAGCTAGTAAACGCAGCGCGAGTAAACTAGCATGATGGTAGAAAATTAATAAATTATAACTTTCTTTTTCATTATAAAGAAGCTAGTTAACTAGCAGCGAGTAAACTAGCAGCGAGTAAACTAGCGTGAAGGTGGAAAATTAATAAAAATATAACTGTACTTTTCGTTTTCAATAAAAGACTAGTTAACTAGCAGCGAGTAAACTAGCTGATGGTACAAGATTAAATTTTTGTTTATTCAAAAATTTGTAATTTGTTTTCAATATAAAATTTGAAAATTAATATGTTATATATTTGTAAATAGTAGAATATTAATGAAATATAACTAGAGTTTTTTTCATTAAAAGAAGCTAGTAAACCAGCACGAGTAAAATAGCATGATGGTGGAAAATTAATAAAATTATAACTTTTCTTTTTCATTTTCAATAAAAGAAGTTAGTTAACTAGCGCGAATAAACTAGCAGCGAGTAAACTAGCGTGATGGTACAAAATTAAATTTTTTTTTTTTCAAAAATTTGTAAATTTTGGTTTTCATATAATTTTGAAAATTAATTTGTTAAAAATCTTTAAATAGTAGAATATTAATAGAAATATAACTGTAATTTTGGATTTCAATAGAGAAGTATTAAAATAGCAGCGAGTAACTAGCGTGATGGTAGAAAATTAATAAATTATAACTGTATTCTTTTCATTTCATTAAAAGAAGCTAGTAAAATAGCAGCGAGTAAACAAGCAGCGAGTAAACTAGCGTGAAGGTGGAAAATTATTAAAATATAACTGGACTTTTTCGTTTTCAATAAAAGACTAGTTAACTAGCGCGAGTAAACTAGCGTGATGGTACAAAATTAAATTTTTTTTTCAAAAATTTGTAATTTTGGTTTCAATATAAATTTTGAAATTAATTTTAAAATCTTTAAATAGTAGAATATTAATAGAAAATAACTGTAATTTTTGGATTTCAAGAGAGAAGCTATTAAAATAGCAGCGAGTAACTAGCATGATGGTAGAAAATTAATAAAATTATAACTGTACTTTTTCATTTTCATTAAAAGAAGCTAGTAAAATAGCAGCGAGTAAACAGCAGCGCGTAAACTAGCGTGAAGGTGGAAAATTATTAAAAATAACTGGACTTTTTCGTTTTCAATAAAAGAAGCTAGTTACTAGCAGCGAGTAAACTAGCGTGATGGTACAAATTAAAATTTTGTTTTTCAAAAATTTGTAATTTTGGTTTTCAATTAAAATTTGAAAATTAATTTATGTTATACATTGTAAATAGTAGAATATAATAGAAATAACGAGTTTTTTTTTCATTAAAAAAAGCTAGTAACTAGCAGCGATAAACTAGCGTGATGGTAGAATAATAAAATTATACTGTACTTTCATTTTCAGTAAAGAAGCTAGTAAACAGCAGCGAGTATACAAGCTGCGAGTAAACTAGCGGAAGGTGGAAAATTAATAAAATATAACTGTACTTTTTCGTTTTCAATAAAAGAAGCTAGTTAACTAGCAGCGAGTAAACTAGCGTGATGGTACAAATTAAAATTTTTTTTTTCAAAATTTGTAAATTTTGGTTTTCAATATAAATTTTGAAAATTAATTTCTGTTAAAAATCTTTAAATAGTAAATATTAATAGAAATATAACTGTAATTTTTGGATTTCAATAGAAGAAGTAAAAATAGCAGCGAGTAAACTAGCGTGGTGGTAGAAAATTAATAAAATTATAACTGTACTTTTTCATTTTCATTAAAGAAGCTAGTAAAATAGCAGCGAGTAAACAAGCAGCGAGTAAACTAGCGTGAAGGTGGAAAATTAATAAAAATATAAATGGACATTTTCGTTTTCAATAAAAGCTAGTTAATTAGCAGCGAGTAAACTAGCGTGATGGTACAAAATTAAATTTTTGTTTTTTAAAAATTTGTAAATTTGTTTTTCATATAAAATTTGAAAATTAATTTATGTTATACATTTGTAAATAGTAGAATTTAATAGGAATATAACTAGTTTTTTTTCATTAAAAAAGCTAGTAAACTAGCAGCGAGTAAACTAGCAGCGAGTAAACTAGCTTTTATGGTACAAAATTAAAATTTTTGTTTTTCAAAAATTTGTAAATTTTGTTTTTCAATATAAAATTTGAAAATTAATTTATGTTATACATTTGTAAATAGTAGAATATAGAAATATAACTAGTTTTTTTTCATTAAAAGAAGCTAGTAAACTAGCAGCGAGTATACAAGCTGCGATAAACTAGCGTGAAGGTGGAAAATTAATAAAAATATAACTGTACTTTTTCGTTTTCAATAAAGAAGCTAGTTAACTAGCAGCGAGTAAACTAGCGTGATGACAAAATAAAATTTTTGTTTTTCAAAAATTTGTAAATTTTGGTTTTCAATATAAAATTTGAAAATTAATATATGTTATATTTGTAAATAGTAGAATATTAATAGAAATATAACTAGAGTTTTTTTTCATTAAAAGAAGCTAGTAAACCAGCAGCGAGTAAACTAGCATGATGGTAGAAATTAATAAATTATAACTTTTCTTTTTCATTTTCATTAAAAGAAGCTAGTTAACTAGCAGCGAGTAAACTAGCAGCGAGTAAACTAGCGTGAAGGTGGAAAATTAATAAAATATAACTGTACTTTTTCGTTTTCAATAAAAAGAAGCTAGTTAACTAGCAGCGAGTAAACTAGCGTGATGGTACAAGATTAAAATTTTTGTTTATCAAAAATTTGTAAATTTTGTTTTTCAATATAAAATTTGAAAATTAATATATGTTATATATTTGTAAATAGTAGAATTTAATAGAAATATAACTAGAGTTTTTTTTTCATTAAAGAAGCTAGTAAACCAGCAGCGAGTAAACTAGCATGATGGTGGAAAATTAATAAATTATAACTTTTCTTTTTCATTTTCAATAAGAAGTTAGTTAACTAGCAGCGAATAAACTAGCAGCGAGTAAACTAGCGTGATGGTACAAATTAAATTTTTTTTTTCAAAAATTTGTAAATTTTGGTTTTCAATATAAATTTTGAAAATTAATTTATGTTAAAATCTTTAAATAGTAGAATATTAATAGAAAAAACTGTAATTTTTTGGATTTCAATAGAAGAAGCTATTAAAATAGCAGCGAGTAAACTAGCGTGATGGTAGAAATTAATAAAATTATAACTGTACTTTTCATTTTCATTAAAAGAAGCAGTAAAAGCAGCGAGTAAACAAGCAGCGAGTAAACTAGCGTGAAGGTGGAAAATTATTAAAAATAACTGGACTTTTTCGTTTTCAATAAAAGAAGCTAGTTAACTAGCAGCGAGTAAAGCAGCGAGTAAACTAGCTTTATGGTACAAAATTAAAATTTTTTTTCAAAAATTTGTAAATTTTGGTTTTCAATATAAAAGTTTGAAAATTAATTTATGTTACATTTGTAAATAGTGAATATTAATAGAAATATAACTAGTTTTTTTTTCATTAAAAAGCTAGTAAACTAGCAGCGAGTAAACTAGCGTGATGGTAGAAAATTAATAAAATTATAACTGTACTTTTTTCATTTTCATAAAAGAAGCTAGTAAATAGCAGCGAGTAACAAGCAGCGAGTAAACTAGCGTGAAGTGGAAAATTATTAAAAATATACTGGACTTTTTCGTTTTCAATAAAGAAGCTAGTTACTAGCGAGAGTAAACCAGCGTGATGGTACAAAATTAAATTTTTGTTTTTCAAAAATTTGTAAATTTTGGTTTTCAATATAAAATTTGAAAATTAATTTATGTTATACATTTGTAAATAGTAGAATATTAATAGAATATAACTAGTTTTTTTTTTCATTAAAAAAAGCTAGTAAACTAGCAGCGAGTAAACTAGCGTGATGGTAGAAAATTAATAAAATTATAACTGTACTTTTTCATTTTCATTAAAAGAAGCTAGTAAACTAGCAGCGAGTAAAGCTGCGAGTAAACTAGCGTGAAGGTGGAAAATTAATAAAATATAACTGTACTTTTCGTTTTCAATAAAAGAAGCTAGTTAACTAGCAGCGAGTAAACTAGCGTGATGGTACAAAATTAAAATTTTTGTTTTTCAAAAATTTGTAAATTTGGTTTTCAATATAAAATTTGAAAATTAATATGTTATATATTTGTAAATAGTAGAATATTAATAGAATATAACTAGAGTTTTTTTTCATTAAAAGCTAGTAAACCAGCATCGAGTAAACTAGCATGATGGTAAAAATTAATAAATTATAACTTTCTTTTTCATTTTCATTAAAGAAGCTAGTTAACTAGCAGCGAGTAAACTAGCGTGATGATACAAATTAAAATTTTTTTTTTCAAAATTTAAATTTTGGTTTTCAATATAAATTTGAAAATTAATTTGTTAAAAATCTTTAAATAGTAGAATATTAATAGAATATAACTAATTTTTGGATTTCAATAGAAGAAGCTAGTAAAATAGCAGCGAGTAAACTAGCGTGGTGGTAGAAATTAATAAAATTATAACTGTACTTTTTCATTTTCATTAAAAGAAGCTAGTAAAAAGCAGCGAGTAAACAAGCAGCGAGTAAACTAGCGTGAAGGTGGAAAATTAATAAAAATATAATGGACATTTTCGTTTTCAATAAAAGAAGCTAGTTAACTAGCAGCGAGTAAACTAGCGTGATGGTACAAAATTAAATTTTGTTTTTAAAAATTTGTAAATTTTGTTTTTCAATATAAAATTGAAAATTAATTATGTTATACATGTAAATAGTAGAATATTAATAGGATATAACTAGTTTTTTTTCATTAAAAAAGCTAGTAAACTAGCAGCGAGTAAACTAGCTTAATGGTACAAATTAAAATTTTTGTTTTTAAAAAGTTGTAAATTTTGTTTTTCAATATAAAATTTGAAAATTAATTATGTTATACATTTGTAAATAGTAGAATATTAATAAAATAACTAGTCTTTTTTTCATTAAAAGAAGCTAGTAAACTAGCAGCGAGTATACAAGCTGCGAGTAAACTAGCGTGAAGTGGAAATTAATAAAATATAACTGTACTTTTCGTTTTCAATAAAGAAGCTAGTTAACTACAGCGTAAACTAGCTTTAGGTACAAAATTAAAATTTTTGTTTTTTAAATTTGTAAATTTTGGTTTTCAATATAAAATTTGAAAATTAATATAGTTAATTATTATAATAGTAGAATTAATAGAAATATAACTAGTTTTTTTTTCATTAAAAGAAGCTAGTAACTAGCACGAGTATCAAGCTGCGAGGAAACTAGCGTGAAGGTGGAAAATAATAAAAATATAACTGGACTTTTTCGTTTTCAATAAAAGAAGCTAGTTAACTAGCAGTGAGTATCTAGCGTGATGGTACAAAATAAATTTTTTTTTTTTCAAAAATTTGTAAATTTGTT
>WOFM01001986.1:0-21962 GCA_011428145.1 Ericerus pela
CTTTATTCGTTTCATATTTTTCCTAAAACTGTGATTTTTACTTCATAACATTACGTTACAGCCTGTTCTTTTTTTTACTTTTCGGTTATTAAAATTTTGTTTGTGTGTGACTTGCTTAGTTTGCATTTTTTTAATAAATATATATATATGTTGGCTTATGTTAACTAAACGTTATCGTGTGTGTTTTGTGGATGGTATTGTGGGCGTTTATTTGACGCCACTGATTCTTACCGAACATGGAGTCTATTGGTATATCTAAGTTGAGCTTTCAAAAATATCCTACAATTTTGTGTTATTACATTACAATAATACCTATTAAATTTGATTTCTTTATTAGCTGAATCAATATTACACGAAATAAATATAATCTATCGATATTTTACAATGGTAGGTAAACTTGAACTGAGCCGAGTATTAAAGTAGGTAATCAGTAAAACGAACCCCAATCATTAATGCACAAAAATAATTTTCGCTGATCCGAGCTCAACGATGAGCCGGTGAATTAAGGATAGCGTTGAATGTACGATGCCACTGCTTCGCTTTACCGATGGTCGGATGATCGGAAGGACAGTAGGAAAAGTGTTATTCATTCTTCACAAGACATTAGAATCGTCGAATTTTTTATTTAGGCGCCTGTATAGGCCAAATGGTTGCAACAGCAGGCTGTAATCAACTTGTGTTCTTGGCAGGAATTCGCATGCAAAAACGAGCAATCGGCAAATTTACACTGCAGTGGAAGATTTGTTTCTGAAAGAAAAAATTAAAATATGAAAAAATGTTAATTATAATTTGTTGTTGAGTGATGCCGATGTATTGCTTTGATAAAACTTCTTAAGTATTCGCACATTTTAAACAAATGTGATGAAAAGGGTAGTGCAGCTGGAAGGTTGAAAATTAAGTATTTCAGCGATTATAACTATATTGTGCGCCAGTAAAAAGTACGTATATTACGACTTGTTTCCCCCAAAGGTTTTTAGGGTCGCCCTTTCCTGCCACGTCGAACTCTCAGGATGTGTCTCTACTCCCTACAATTTCAGCGACATAGAGCAGTAGATAACTCGAAGTGATTTTGGTTAATTGTTCAATGTTTGTAATATTATTTTAAAAAATTTATTAAAACTCGAGCCTTGTTCACACTTGGCCACTTTGGTTACTATACCACTAACCGTTCAATTCATTACGCCACGTTTGAGCCGCTTAAAAGCAACTTAAATTGGCGGACCTCAATGTCAGATTTTTTGAATTGTTCGCCAAGCTATGTTTGACTAGCGGCTTGTAATCAAAACATTTTTGGGGTTATTGGTTACTGGGAACCAATAAAAATCTATATTGGTAACATGGTTACTGGTTATTGGTTAAAAATGTAATTATTTAGTTACTGGTTATTGTTCTGTTCAACCAAAACAACTTTTCTGGTCATTGGTTGAGACAAAAATCGAGGTATAATAGACAAAAAAAATTTTCTTCAGGTCAAATTATCTATAATTAATTTTCCAAGCAATAATTAGTAATTTTTGAAAAAATAATTAATAATATTGATATTTTATGAAAACCAATAAAAATCAATTTTTAATGGTTTCAACATTTTATGGGAACTGGTTATTGGTTAAAAGATTTTGGCTTGAAATTTTTATAGAAGTTGGAGACTATGAAGGACTGATTTGGTATTCACTTTGAGCGAAATCGGTCAACTGGTTTTCAAATAGCAGCCATTACAAAATTTGACACTTTTGAAAAATTACCGCCGCTGATGCGGATAACAGTTTTATGTATGCAAGTTTGCATAATCCGAATTCGCTAGGAATAAATCGGAAATATGTTATTCTTGAATACCTATCGAATTAGATATTTTTTGCGCGCTTTTTCCCGAAGATAAAATGTGATGGTCAAAGATACGACACAAAATGAATTGAAATAATTGGTTTATTCATTATAAAAATCAATACTTATTTAAGAATTAATTCGTTTTTCTCAAGTTTTTGAAAATCACAAAGCCTATTTTAATTTGCTTTTTACTGAAAAACTTTCAAGGGATTTAAAAATAGACAAAATTTTATATTTATTTATTAGTTTTTTAAATGAAAGAATAATGTCGAGTCAGGACCGCAGCTGAAAGTAGTTCAGGGAGTGTTGGACATTCATTCCAGCATTTTCTGATTATTTTTCCAGAAAATCAGAACATTTTGCAGAACAAGATGTAGATATAATAAAAACGATATTCCAAGATATTTTATATTCTGTGTTGGCATGTAAATTCAAAACGCCGCTTTCCTTTGCCTCAAGACAAAGAAATTTTAACTGATTTTTGACTGATTTTTGGAAAGGGAAAATATTTTATGAAAAAAATTTTACTAGGAAAATTTATAATACATAGAAAAAGAAGGGCACTTACGAGGTGAAACAATAGTTATTTATAATTTACAGCAACTTAAAAAAAAAAAAGAAATAAAATGGAAGAAATAAAGTAGTTAGATTTGAAAAACCCAGAATCATGAATACGTTTTTATTCGTATTGTTTTCGATTGCATTCATCTGCAGCTTCTTTTTTACACAGTAAAAATAAACATAGAAGAAACAATTGTTAGTCCAGTCAAATTAGATATTTCACCAGAATAAATTCAGGAAAAAGGTTTTTTTTTGGAATCCGGTAGTTTAGGTTTTTAGTAATTTACTCTTCTTCTAATAACTTTGACTATACAATACTGGACCAGTAAAGCTCCATAAGACCAATGTACTTTTTAATGTCAAGACATACCGGCGTAAAAGTAGGTAACTCTAGAGTAGGTACATTAGAGTTGTCCTTCGAGGATATGTATATGATGGAGATGACATAATAGTGGTTTTGGTGTCGCACTTATGATTGCGCTGCCAAAGCCATGTGTTTTTGCTTTCTAAAAATCTGATTGAAGGAAAAAATCGCCACGTGCGTTTGTTTGTAAACACTGGTGTACAAATTACCCCATTCTGGAGAATCTTATTATTCCGATTGGTCGATGTCTATTGATGTGGGGTAAGTTGTACACCAGTATACATGTGCTCGGTGCAGATATTAACGACAGTCGATCTCTTGTAAAACAGCAGCATGTCGTCTCCATCATATACACATCCTCGAAGGAGCTGTCTAAAAACAAATTGAAATTAGACTTTTGAATTGGTCACCGGTAATTTTTTGGGGTCAAAGTGGCAACCCTGAAATAGGGTTACTAGGTATCCAGTACTAAATGATCGAAGTTCCCAACCTAAACGTTTCCATCTCACACGAACTAAGATAGCAGGTTTGAAAACCTGCAAAAAATCGAAAAAAAAGAGAAGAAAAAACGTCAGCAATTCAGTTCAAGTATAATATTGAGAGGGGGGACTCGCAAAATTTTTTTTGGACAGGACCTCGCAAAACCTCGCGCCGCCTCTTGTATAACGGTGGATATTTTTCAACAATGGCACTGCGCAGCGAAATGTATCATATTTTGTAAGAAAGAAAAATTACATAGGAAACAAAAGAAATAAAAAAAATTTTTAATTAAGCACTGAGAAAAATACGCAAAAATTTCAATTCGTTTTTTACTCATTTTCGTGAATTGATTTTGAAATAATTCTCCATTCATTTTTGTGGCTTACACACGCTCACATCATATCAGTAAAAATTAAGAAAATTGTTTTCGTTGTTTCATCATCCCGAATACCACCGCGTCAAGTCGTGAAAATAATTAAAAATGGAATTTTTAAAAAAATGAAACAATAACTTACGCAGGAATCGGATGCGAACATTATAAATTACGACGTACTTTGGGGCGAGAATATAATTATTAAATAAGAATCGAGACATTGCCTTCAAAGGTCGTCAAAATGATACGCTCTCATAGCTTTTATAACCGTTATCAATGCCAAGAGGAGGATACAAAAATAATGCATATTTTCAAAGGCAATTAATTTTAATCGATGTGAAGTCTGGTTAGTCATATGTCTATAAATTTATAAGGTCTGCAGTTTGTTGAAAAAAGAGTTCGTGGAGTTCCCAGCGAATAAAAATAAAATTTATAAATTTAAACTTCGAATCAGTCGTGTGTCGAGAGTTTCTTTAATTTACAATATACAAGGTGTCCGGATATTAACAGGCATAATTTCTAGGATACATTTCTTTGGTTGGTAGGACAAAGGTGTTATGATCAGGGTTTCGTAGAGAAATTTTCGGTCGGGAGGAGAATAAACTGATGGGTTCCCTCAGTGCCATATGCATAAATTAACTTTTGGGGGGGGGTAACAAATTGACGTGAGAGAAGAAATTTTTTTAGATGTTTTTTGTGTTCTAGAGTATGTATTTTAGTGGGTTTTCTTGGAGTCTAGGGAAGGTTTGACACTTGGCGCCCAAAACCCCCTATGCATAATGGCCTGACGCTATCTTTAAACATTTACTTGAAAATTGATTTTTATTTCAAAATTTGGGCCCTTTCAGGCTTTCAGAAAAATCCTAAGCCTGGTGCCATTGGTACCCGTCCTTACCTATCTGAGGACTTGACTGGTATGCGAATATGGATACGGCAAAATCTAACCAAAACACAACCGGTACTTGGATCAGGCGCGGATATTTTTGATTTAAGGAGTTCAAACCCCTCCAAAAAAGAATAAAAAAAGGACGGGAAAGGAAGAAAAGGAAGAAAAGGAAGAAAAGGAAAGGAAGAAAAGGAATAATTATACGTATTGTATGTACCGAGTGACCAAAAAGTCGTGCAACCCAAACATTCAAATGTAAAAATTTGAAAAAAAGAGATAGAGGGCTCAAATTTTTCACTCTTGTAGGAGTCGGTTACTCGATTATTTATGAAAAATTTCAGCTATGTATCTATAGTAATCTAATTTTGAGTAATTTTTGATTTTTGATTTCAATTTTTGTACTTGGGGTAAAACAAACTTTAAAAAATTTTAAGTGGCCAAAGTTTACCAAAAATTATGAAACTTGCCACAATAATGGAGGATGATTACCAGAAGGTAAAGTTTCACTTTCTTAAATCTATTTTTTTTTAAAGAATTTTTTTAGTGATCTGTATGCATAAAAAACGAATCAAAAAATTTTAATCTGTAAAAATTTTCAAAAAATTTTGAAACATGGGACAATAATAGATAGTGATGGGTAGTTCGTTTACGAGTTAGTTCTTTTGAACAAATCCTAGAAGTGAACTAATCGATCATTTAGTTCACTTCTAAATGAACTAGTTCATTAGTTTTTTGTTTTTTTTTTGATAGTTCTCAGTTCTTATCAGTCTACTCTACTCGATCCGTTGATCGAACTGAATTTGAAGTAAGTAGCAGTTGATGAGTGAGTCAAACAATTAACCAATAGTTCTAGCATGAATTTATGAATACGAGAGTCGTTCATAATATCATATAATAAATCAATTAATTTAAATGATATGAGTCAATCATGAATCAGCTGATTGAAGTGGAGTTGAAAAATTTACTGAACTACTGAACTAATTGAACTAGTTCAGTGAACTAGTTCATTTTGGTAAAGTAGACTCAATGAACTAAATCCGCAAAATGAACTAAAATTCCCATCTCTAATACTAGGGAAATGGTTACTCAATTATGTGATTATGCAACTTTTTGTACGCACTGAATAAAAAGTTGCATAACTGCTAACTGTAGGTGTTATCGAGAAAAAAACATTGAAATATGAAAAGTTGCATACCCAAACAAATTTAAGGAAACTGTTATGATAAAATTCTGCTGTAAAGTGAAGTACTGCACCAAAGTGAGGATCAATGGAGAGGATGAAATAAAATTTTTGAAATTAAAACATTTTTTTAATTTGTTTTGAAAGCATGGTATAGACCATAAGAAAAGTTCTTAAAAAAACAAGGATAAAGGTACTGAAGTGAAACTTTACCCGTTTAATCAGGTAATCATTCTCTATTATTGTACCAAGTTTCAGAATTTTTTGAGAACTTTTACCATTAAAAATTTTTCAAAATTTATTTTCCAAACATGGAAAAATTATAATTAAAAATCAAAACTTCCTCAAAGTTAGATTATTACAGATATAGAGTTGAAACTTTACATAAATAATTGAGTAAACAACTTCTGCAACTGTGCCAAGATTCAGCCTTGTATCTCTTTTTTCAAAATTTTTACATTTAAAGGTTTGGGTTGCATGACTTTTGGGTCACCCAGTATGTATGGAACATTTTTAACCCCTCTCCAACCGAGATTTTTTTCTATATCAGCGTCTGACTTAGTCTAGATAATTCTAAATGATTAATTACGACCAAAAAAGCCTATACCTAATGTGTATTATTTACTGAGAATGTGTGGACCTTCCCCTTAGGACGGAGCTCTATACGCTCTTGAGACGAGTGATTGCACGCATTTCGATTCGATCATCTCGACTGATTAGACACGATGACTAAAAACTTGTGCACGATAACAGTTTTAAAGCGTAAAAATAATTTGTTTGGTTATATCAGATAAGGCAGGACAGTGAAAGTTTAAAATTTTGTTCCTTGAAATTAAGATATATGTTAATATGTCGAAGTTTTTTGTTAAAAGCAAAATTCCGTAAACAAATATAAAAATAGCTTACGATAGAAATGATAAAATTGAGCCATATTCGGCTTTTATCACGAGGATAAGGCTTCACAATTGTAGTCAACTTAAATTGTCTGTAATTTGTCAGTGTCATCATTGGATGATATTTATCACCCCTTTTGAAAAAATATACCCGTTACAGTAGGTAACTTGAACTTGGGTCCATGAACTTACTAAAATTTTTGGAATAGTTAAGTCATAACATAAGTGATAACGAGATAAATATACCTACCTATGCAATAGAATTTGGTTTCTAACCGCAGTTGTAGAATTTGATTTTAGGTACGACTCGAAAATCTGCTTAGACTAATTATCGTAGCCTACGAGTAATATTTTATTGAATTTTATTTTTCAATATCCGAGATTGGTGACTTACCGTAAGGACTAAGACAGCAGCAAGCATCGTGTAGCAGCTTATCACTGCAGTAGCTGTACACGGATGAGTCGCACAATGGACAATCAAATCGTTTTTTTTTCTTCATCAACAATTCTTCCAGTTCTGGCGTTATTTTATCGTCGTCCACATCGTCGTTGTCATTTATATTGTCAACTGGTTAGAATAAAAGAAAAAAAATAGAAATAAATAAATAAATAAATAGATAAAATAAACAGTTGCTGTAGATAATATTAGTAACGCTTTAAGTTTTTTTAATGGAACACGATGATCAGTTTTCGATACGGATTCATTGACAAGCGGTAAGATTATAGACTACCTATATCTATTCATTCGATGTGTATTCATTTTAATCGATTAGGACGAATATAGTTGTTCAGTGTATTTCTTTCCGTCCGTTTTTTCATCTCAATTTTTTACTTCTTTTTCCGAATCTATTCGTACGTAATGGTTGATTTGGTCAGCGAAAGTGAACATTTAATTTTTAATAGGAAGTGAGAAAAAAATTATGGTTAATTTCATGTAGGTAGGTACCAGTAAGAATTGACAATCGAAGTTATACAAGTTCTTGTTAGCCAGGTTGATGATAGCTTCATGTTTTCTTTTTTTTTTAGTAGGATGGTCGCGACTGAATCCTAGTGACCTTTTAGAATCGCATAAATCATAATAATATCATTATTATACCTACTAAATGGTATTCCCGGATGTAAGTAAGCGAATCCCAGGACATAACTAAAGCAAATTAGGTTCGACCCTACTATTCACCAGGCCCGGCAACTTTTAATTTTCCCATGTGTAGCAAAAAAAAAAAATTTTTTTTGGTGCAAATTTTACACAGAATAAAAAGTACCTAATTGTGTGTAAACGTAATTATTTCCCATGGGTAGCAAAAACCACTTGAGAATTTCTCATGTGTAGCGATCGCTAGACACGCTACACAAAACTTGCCAGCCGTGCTATCCACTCATATCTTATTCCTTAATATCGATGGTTACACTTAATATATTGACATAGCTATACAGTTGTTTTCTTTTGAACTTTTGTAATTTTTATATTGATAACAGTTTATTGTTATTCCAGCGTTTTTGATGTGTAAACATCTTAGCCCTTGGTCTATGGTAGGGCTTAAATAAGAATTACGATTGTTAGATTTGCATAATTGTAACTCTCATTTGTGTGTGTTACATGATGTGTAGGTGTGTGATTATGTGCATAGGTATTATATTTACACATCAATCCTTCATGAGTATAGCCCCAGCGGAACTCACACTTTTTTTTTTATTGAAGTCGTCATTGAATTAACTTTTTTTATACTTCTATTTCTTTTGGTATGGCAAACATTAATTGTAAATGAGTGTTAATACCCTACAGCACCTAAAAAAACCATAATCCAACGATGTATCACACAATTTTTTGAGAAAAAACTATCTCGATGCTTTTTTGGAGTCACAGGGTGCCTGAAAAGAGGTTCAACCCAAAAATGAATAGTAAATTTGAATTGCTCAGTGAACAATTCACAGCTAACTGATGAGAAAATTAGGACTCTCCACAACTAATTTTAGCCATACATATTAGCATCTTCATAGCTAAAAACCAATATTAAAGTAGCGGTAATTCCTGGTTTAGTACACTTTTTACAGCTAATACACGGCTATTTTGCAGCTAATTATTTTTTTTAAATAATGTATATTTTTGCTGTAGTGATACTAATTTGCATACAGTATTGTGTTAACTGTATTTTAGCTATGAATAGTGCATGTATAGAATGGTGGTTTTGCGGACAATTGTTTTTGTCTAAAAGTTGACTTTCTCTCAGACAAAATATAGTTAATTATCAGATAGCTGTACATTTGGTAAATTTTTGACCAATATTTTACTGATACATTGTGACGTCCGAAAACAAACGTACATCCCGAGTATGGGGAATGATATCACGATTCGAAGTATATCAATAAGTCTCGATCAATCGTAGAGTCGAAACCACAAACCAGCTCAAACAGTTAGGTCACCAGCCTACCAGCAATAGCTCCCTAGGCCTACGAAGTATATCGGGCGAATTTACATAAGTGGAATTAAATAAGTTGGCCAACCCATTATCACAGTATACACTTTATTACATTCGAAAAGATTACTTACAGATATGGTAACTTATATCAGGTCGTGCAGGTTATTCTTCACATCGCCTCATGGTTCTCGAAGTTCGGTGAACCATCAAATCTCGATCGGATATTCGTTTTGAGTCCGAAGGAATAGTACCGCGAGTTACTTAAATCTACTACTGAAGTTCACATTCGAAAGTATCGGTGAAAACAATTTAAAAGGTGACTTGCTGTCGTAAAAAAGAGCTGTATTTGTCGTGAATAATATTTCGTATTCACGACGAACGAAAAACCATCACGTCTAAAACGAGACTGACTGTTCACTCTTCAGCCTAAAACGTGAACAGTCGAAGAGATTAGAAATGGTTCACCGATGATCGATATCTTATTCTTACATGTTACCATATCGTTAAATAATAGTTAATCGACGTGTCTTTATGTTTCCTAGACTTGGGGAATTTATTCCCGATGGGGAATCGGCGTATTTCTGGTTTACCTTATCGTTACTACAAACTTATAATTCGAGAGCCGTTCCCTATCGTAATAATAATACAGTCGATGGTGACGTGAAGGGAAGGCTACGGGTAACTTAGATGTCACAACATAAACCTCACCCATATTTATGACCTGCATACATTTTTTGAGTATTACATAGTTAGCAGTGAATTAGAAGTATAATTAATAGTAGATACAGACAGACATACGCTGCTATAAATTGTTTGCTGGGTAAGTGCCTTAAAAAACATAGTAAGTATCACCACGGAATATAATAGAGGACGCAGACTTATATCAACAATGTTACAAAAAAAGACAGCAGTTTTGAAGAGATTGTTCCCACTACCTACTACAGAACCAATTTCAATTTTGCTTGCCTCTTATTTAAGCCCATTAGCACAATCAGAAATTTTTTTCCATGTAATTAAATTAAATGAATGAATGAATAAAATTATTAATTTAGAAATTACAAAAAACACGAATTTCATAGATAGAAATGATACTGAGAATTGTTAGTACTCTAGGAGGCCGTGATATTTTAAAAGTGAAAGTGATGCCATTTTATGTTTCACATAGGTTCTCTATTATCTTATATAATACTATGTATATCACTCATTTTTTGAAAAAGAAAATATCCTAAGCCCTTGCCTACCAAAGTAAGGAATCTGAACTGAAGAAACTGAAATTTCCAAATAAGAATAATAAACACTCACTGGGTTCAAACCTCCGTGGCTGAACAAATTTTTCTTTTTCAATGTATCAAATGTCACAGACATCGAGCTTAGTTTAAAAATTGTTAATCTATTTGTAAATTTTTATCAGTTTCGGTTCAATCATCCAGACTAATGGTATCATCACAAATAAGTTAGGTAATCTGTGAGTAGGTATAGTATAATCCCCTTAGGTACATAAGGAAGCTCTTCTTTAATGATTTCATACTAACACCTGTATTCTAGAACCAAATTTAAGTAAAGATCTGATACTTAAGTAATGTTTTATCTGTGACTTTCATGTATAAGTATAGGACAAACCTGGTTAAATGAGTACTTAAGTCTAAATCAAGTATAAGAAACAATCTAGAATACAGATGTAAGGCTCTTTAATAGCAGGTATGCACATGCAGAGGATATGAAAGAGATGAACTGTCATTTTGTGTTATTCTTGTTATGATGTACTGAATATATAAATATGTTTAGTAAATACATGGTAATAGATAATAAAGTACCTAATAATAAATAAGAATAAAACTGGATTTAAACAAAACTAACACAAAATGGCTGTTTATATTTTATCACCATCACAGGCATAGCCTACTTGGTAATAAAGAGCCTTAAATGTTTGTTTTCACAGAAACACTAAAACGCAATATCAGTGTTGTGACAGTGAGTGTCAATACTACAGTGTCATTGAGAAGAAATCTAGTCAGGACATTATATATTGTGACATCAATGATGCAGAATCAAACTGATTTTGATATTGGTGACACTCACTTGATGAATCTTGATATCAGTAGCCAAAGAATGTTATAAAACTGATGAAATTCCAACACTAGTGTTGTCTCTATTTAAAAAAAAAAAAATTTCTGGACTTGTCTGGATTCAAACACGCACCTCCCAATTTCTGGTACATCATGTATTTAACTACTAGGCCACATATTTTATAAATTAAGTGAGAGTAATACAACTAGATAATTATATGTATATGCTGTTTACTCATGTTGCATATTATATTTTATAAAGACATGAAGCGATCACTATTTTCTGGAATGGCGCTTATAACTAAAAATAGGAAACAAAAATAAGTGCTGAGTACAAACCCCACACTGGTGAAAACTGGTATTGACACTGTTTGACATCTGAATGTAGACATTCAGTATTCACGATATAAGTGTCCTGGCATTTAATGTCGCTTTGAAAACGAGCCTTTATTCAGATTAATTCGAACGAGACTAGTAGAATGTTTATACCATTAATAGATATTAAGGGTGAGTCAATTCTGGATGCACCATATCTAGGAGTTGCCAGAGACAATAGCTAAAAATATCTCCAACCGGTGATAAAAAATGTGACAAATACCTCAATCTTCATCACTGGGGAGTGGAGGCTCCACAAGGAGCACTAAATTTGCCTCATATTATCAGTCTGAAAACAGGATGATGTATTTTTCCATAAGAAAAAAAAGAGTTTAAATTGATTTTCTGAGAATGAAAAGACTTTAATACTAATTGTTTGAGGATAATCTTTAAACCCTACCCAATTGTAACAATAAAAACTCATTTTTAAAAGACATTTTTGTATTATAAGATCAATATATTTGTACCTATTTTCATCCATTATCCTGCTTTTGGCAGATTAATATTTTTGCCACCTGAGTGTTTATCTTTTGCCTCCACTTTCCAATCATCGTAAACAATTTCTCAACTTTATTTACTTTACTACGCATGTGTCATAGCTTGATAGTGTGTGTGTATTGGTATAAAGATGTCTGTTTTCACTATGAAATATTCGCAGATTTGGTTGAGCAGAATGTTGAACGCAGTTGACTTTTCATTGATGATGATGACAATGATGGTTGAAGATCTTTGTCACATTTTTGTACTAAAGCACGTATAGAATGTTGGACATCCTTTTAGTTATATATCTCTGAGTAGTGCTTATTGCATACTGGAATATGAATGAATGTTTGAATGAATTGGCTAATTGTTGGTGAATTAAATGAAAATCTTTTTAATGGCAAAAATACCAAAAAACTGACGGTACTCTTACAAACCAAAAATTAAAATTTTCTATTTTGGCGGTAATTATATTAATTATTACAGTTACTTAAGTATAATTACCTATTTTCAAGAATATGCCAGTGAATGATGAATTCATGATAACAAAAAAATTGAAGGTGACTCTTCACCATCATCACGACACGCATCTGTCTGTGGGTAAAGAGCCTTACACCTGTATTCTGGAATGTTTCTTAAGGTTAAGTAAGACTTAATTACTTGTTTAACCAGGTTAATCCTATACGTATATATGAAAGTTACAGATAAAATATAACTTAAGTGGCGAATCTGTAATTTGTATCATTCTGGAATACAGGTGCTAGTAAAAGCTTAGGGGGACATAAAATACGTATATATGTTTTGTTTTTATTTTGAAGCCAGGTGAATACCTACTGCTAAATATTTTTAGAAACATTTTTTTTAAATTCTGAGAAATGAATCTTTTTGCATTTTCCATTAGAATTTCATCACTGATAGTCTTCACATAATTTTTAAGTACCTATACAATTAAGACAAATCAGGCCTGTTATGTGTGGGCCTACTAAGATAGGTATTCTTCAAATTAAAGGGTTCATGAATCAGTCAAGTTTAAAGACTCATTTCACCTAAATTTTTTAAATAATTAAATATTACATTTGTGTATTGCGATAAAATATGAAAAAAAAAAAAACATTTGACTAATTATTAAGAGAAAAGCGCGCATTATGTACACAAGCTTACAAGCTTGAAAATTTAATGAGCTATGACTCAATTGACGAAATATTTTTACATTTTTGTACTTTGAACGTAGGTTTTCGAAGAAAATCTACATATTAAAATTGATTTGGTATAAACACTCAAGATACAAGGATAATGGCAAGTTCGTTTTTCGTTTCATGAACCCAGGAAACTTTCAGTAGTATTACTTGAAATTCATATGCAGGACCTGTTATAAGGAAATTTACAGCAGCTCATTTGTATATCCGCGAATAATAGGGTTCATTTAGGCAACCGGGCTAAAATTCGTTTTTGCATATTTCGTGACCTGCATAGGCCAGTGCACTAACTCCTATTTAAACACATTCTAGCCCCCGAAATCCAGTGTCATTGTCCTATGTCGACTTACAATTTGGGAGTAAGAATGACCTGAAATATCGCTATCGCCATTTATATTATACATATATATATATATATATGTATGTATATTCATTTCTATGTAACACAGTACTGGTTGCAATTTTCGTCTAATAGTCTTGAAATTTGGTACCTTCACTTATCCTGACACAGACACAAATGAGGCCTCTAGATTAGTCAGATAGTACGTCCTGTACACCCTATTATCAGTCATCTTTGTAGCTTTAATGGCCATAAAATATGTAATTTTTAACCAATATTCACGAAATTCAGTACAGACATTGATTAATACTTTATTATATTTTAACATTCTCCAAAATTTAGTTTCAGCCAGCTTAACCGTTCATCGATAAAAATGATTCAAAAAAATCTTCAACTATTGCTGACATAAAAGAAAATAATCCCTGATGTACAAAAGAAGCTTATCAGAA
The DNA here is from genome assembly GCA_011428145.1 of Ericerus pela. NCBI lineage: Eukaryota > Metazoa > Arthropoda > Insecta > Hemiptera > Coccidae > Ericerus > Ericerus pela. Next base: position 13,885 of record WOFM01001986.1, read on the forward strand.
AGCAAGTTCGCTGTTGTTTTATTTTTTAATTAATCATTAATATACCTTACTAACACTTTTTATAACTTCACAGTGATCAGTTTCTTTGACATTTAATTTGAAACGTAATTTTTACTCAGTAGTCCAAATCATTGAAATAAAAAATTAGTACACAAACTTCAACTATATACGGTTGTTGGGTGAGTCTCCCAGAATAACGAACTAAAATTTGCACCCTCCCCACCTCTGGAATTTTTTAAAATTTGTGTTCATCTCCCAAAATTTGTTTTTCACGTTTTTATCCACAAATTTTGATTTTGTGATAAAAATAGGTCCGTAAGAAATTGTTCAACATACAATTTTCTACAAAAAAGGTGTTGTGCAGTTTGTTGCCCGACACCTTTCTTCTCCTTCAAAGAGTCTTGAAAACAACCATATTCAGTGAATATAACCTTTTTTATAGGTGGGTAGGAGTTGTGGATGGCTAGAAAATATGTATTGGGTTTACAAATTATCTGAATTGTGTGATTATTACGAGTTATATATCTCCTATAATGTTACTGAACATATTTACTGAAGGATGGTTGTTTCAAGACTCTCTGGAGAGGAAGAGGGCGTCGGGCAACGAACTGCATGGAACCTTATTTAGAGGAAATTTTATGTTTAATAGTTTTGTACCGAACTATTTTTATCAAAAAATCAAAATTTTCGGTGGAAAACTCGAGAAACCAAATTTTGGAACATAAATACCCCTCCCCTAAAACATAAGTGGAAGGGACATTGAAGTTTTTAATATGTTAATCTAGGGGACTTACCCAACAACCCAATATAGTTAGAATTAGTAGTTAATTTTTTTTTGTAACATTTGGCGAGACTACAGCATACGTATTCTCCCAAATACTTTTCAAACATTGATTTTTTTTACATTTATTTATTATTTATTTTGTATTTATTAATTAATTAAAGGGTTTTTTTGTTTGAGAAAATCTAATTTTCTAGTGTGACTCGCTGCGCTAGTTTTTAAGTAGATTTTTTATCTACTCATTAAACTTGCCTGAGTATTCGGACCCAGGCGTGAGGGTGAGCAGGGCCGGATTTACAGCTCAAGTGCCCTGGTACAATAAAATTTTTGTTGCGCCTCCTCATTTTTCTAATTTTAGCAACCCACCCCATCCCCAAAAAATTTTTTTATCGATTTTTATCAGGAGTTTTTACTACATTAAAAATTTATAAGTTTAATTAAATATGCAGTTTAAAAAAAAAAAAAGTAAAAATATGCCGCCCGATACAGTTGTACCCTTTGCACCCCCCTAAATCCGGCCCTGGGAGTGAGTATTTTTTCGTTTCATGATCGTCTGAGCATTTTGGCATTATTTTTGAAAATTAATTTTTTGTTTTTTCGTACTCCTTTTTGCTTTGAGTCGATTTCCAGGCGTAATTTTGATCGGATGGTTTCGAAATTTTAAACACATATTCGGATTCACTTAAGGAAGAACCTTATTGTTTTTGGTCCGAATTGGTTCCGTAGTCCGTCCGGTAAGTCAGTTTATATGAATTTTTTATTTAACAGCGTACAAGTCGCAATTTTCAATCGATAGACCTGAAATTTGGTGCACGTATGTGTTTTAGGTTAAAAACAATATCTACCAATCTTGGTGTGGACAGGCCTTACGGTACGTCTGGTAGGAACAATTTTGTTGCATTTTGGGCAGATTAATGGCTCTAAAAAACGAGTAATCTTCAAGATATCGGAACAAAATTTAGTGCAGGGTATTGATTTGAAGTATATCTAACATGATTCCAAATTTGGTTCCTATTGGTATTATAGTTCATTCCCTGGAGCTGTTAGAGGTGCTGATTTTTCATGTTATCTCAATAAAAGTTGCAATTCTCTTTCAAAAGTCACGAAATTTGGTACAAACAGCACCTTCTATACAACGGCTAGACCTACTAATTTGCTTTTTATTGGTCAATTAGTTTCCAACTTATTAGCAATTCAGTGTGATTTTCCTTCTTTTAACCTTCTGTAATGGTCCTGAAAAATTCATTTTCTAGGCTTCATCGAGTGAAACGTTCGTTTTAACCTAAAACTAACCTATCTCAGCAAAAGTTCAATTTTCGCCCACTGCCCAACCGTTGTGGTACCCTACATTTGAACACCGACGCTAAAATCTCCTATATTTTCATAATAAGAACGTAGACAACTGCACTATGTTTCGTTTTGAATGTAGGAGATTTTTTCATATATTTTTTTTTTTTTTTTATAATCCTCTATTTTTGTCACTATAGGAAAGAGAACCGTCGAATTATTTCCTAAAATCGTGTTAGTTAGAACTTGGAATAATTTTTCATTTAAAAAAAAAAATAATGATTTTTGACACAAAAATTTAAAATTCATTCATTAAATGAATCGGTATATTTTACGTTTGCATCGTATTTCTGGGACATTGGTAATTTTTTGCAAAAATATAAATTTTATAAGTACATTATTTAATGAGAAGAATGTTGGTATGGAGGTGATTTTTAAACAAATAAATCTACTTTTCTTTGCAAAGCTTGCTGCGCAAGTTTTTTTTTACTTTTTTGTTTTCTTTCAAATTTGAACGTCAGAAAATCATCGACCAGTTTTTCGTTTAATATTTCCACCTATCGGAATACTAAGTCGTTTTTTTTTTCTTATTTTTTCAAGTAAGTACCCGTACCCGTATTTTATCAGTGTCCATTTGTACTCATTTTTTATTCAGTTTTGCATTTATTTATGGAATATACCGACTGCCAAAAAATGGGTCGTTATGTTATGATTAATCATTAGTTACCGAGCCACAACGACCTTCCACAATTTCTCGTACACATACCGTATAAAGAGTTTTTTTCCACTTTTTTCTTTTTCTTTTTTTCTTTTTAAATTATCCGAACCGGCTTCATTAAACACGTTAATTGTTTTTTGACGTAAATCTATATGTATAGCATTTTCACGTTTGAAGAAGTTGAAAAAAAATTGTATACTTAACCAACAAAATTGTAACATAGGTAGATAAGCACATTTGAATTACCTATGATTTTGTTACGATCCTCCTCTGCATACAGTGAACTGTCCGACTGTATTTATTAATGCAGCCATTAGGTCAAGCGATCGTCGATACGGAACTTGTTTATGCCAAAGATTTTAAAGGAAAACGAATGGCGAGACAAATCCTAAGCAAATTTATCGTTAAATAGAAAGGAATTTAATAAATTAGGTATCGTCCCACGAAAAGTAATAAAGACAGACGATTAGGAGCTTGTTGTAGAGAAACGAGTAAGGAGTAGGTAACGGGAATTGTTGGGTATATGGCTATAAGTCGAAGAGATGAAAGCAAAATTTATGGCAGACGAACTTTCTTTTAATAAAGTGGACATATATACGTGTAAAGAGACTGAAAATAGTCCGAATGAATTACTCGGTAAAAATGGCACACAAGTTTAAGTAAATAATCGACTTTTGAAACCAGTATCCAGGCGTTTATCTACCTACAGCTGCAGATACGAATAAAATCATTTGAAGCAGTCTCATATAGGTAATTGATCTTTTTCTGTAGCACCAATTGAAGATTGGGGACAAATACTTTTCTTTATTACGACCTACGTTAGACTAAAATGGTATATTTCACTTTTTCTTTTTTGTTTTTGGGATAAAAACTTATTTTTTCAATTTTTTCCCTCGTCATTCGTACGTGTGTACCAAACAGTGCAAGGTCAAGACCAAAGACTAAAGGCTGCTAAACTTAAAAAAAAAAAAACAAATCGTAATTTTTTACTAAATTTTTTTCTTTGTCCCCTTTCGAACATTCACAGGTGTTCATGGCATGAAGCTCACCGCAGTATATTTGAAAGGAAATGAGTGGTAAGTTTAATAAATTTAGTAAGCCAGACCAGGACTAAGAAGACCAAGACCTCAAAATGAGCAAGACCAAGACGAATGTCAAGACTGCGATTTGTGTACAACCATGACCAACACCAAGACTTCTATTTCAATAAAAACATAGTAGTTAGGTAATTTTTATATGCAATGCATTGCAAAGTCGATGATAAATAAAAATTCCAAAGATTATCTGGAAAATTGTAGAACAACCTAGCCTCTGAGAATATATATCAATATAGGAGTTTGAAATATGTAGGCTGTAGGTATTTATACATATAGTTAGGGTTGATGTTTTCAAAATGACGTGAGTTCCAAGATGACAAATCCTTAATATCTTGACTACCACTGGAGCACTATTATTGTGAAACAAATACTCAATAAATGTGGCAATTGTACCCTTATAAAAACCAACAACTGGAATTCTTGTCAAAACAAAAATGATAAAAAAACAATAGAAATATAATTTTTCATGTTGAAAAATAAAATTTTTTCAATTCTTTATTTTTGGTTTTTACATAATAATTTATATGAGAAACAATTAGGTGAATTCAGAATTATCGTACCCAACTGTTCATACTGTATTAAGTGGATACTGAAAAAATGAGATATTTCAAACAAAATATTTCTTCGCATAATTAAGATGTATTTCTGAATGTATGGCAAAAAATATGAGGTTCCAATATGACATGGACTAATTTTGCGTTACACTGGTTAAACTTCATAATTTCAAAGAATAAAACAGTTATTCATTTTAATTATTATACGATTCCATGCAGACAAGTTTATCTTCGCCCAAATTCTCAACATTATATAGTGATGTACCAATGGCAGATATTATCAAGAAAATAAATGGCTTAAAATTAGATTTCACAAAGGACCAGCTGTGGGTGCGGATCTTATTTGATATCAACATCACTTAATCTAATATTATTTGTATTAAGAAAATCATTCTGCAACGATTCAACTTTCTATCTCCTTCATTCACCACATATTCCTCCCATATCATCTAAAAACTGTTCGTTTTTTAATATCAGAACTCTGAAGTATTATAAAGCTTACCTCATGCAATCCTTACAGTTTGAAGCGATGACAATTTGGTACATTTCATCTGTTTCTTGTCCTATTCATATTGAATAAAAATTCAATGAGTAATGGGACAAAATAACCTAAATCTGATACCTAAGAACCGCTATCCTACATATTATTATGTATGCTAATATGAGAAAAAAACTGAAATTTTCAGTCTTATGGGAGAAGAAGGGGTGGTTAAGGCTCTTCTGCCTAAGAATGCAAATCTAGTTCAAGAACTTCAGTCATTCCACTGTGTTCCTAGTATCATCAATGATGCAGCAAAATTCAACTTCAAATATCTGATCTTTTATTTGAGGTCTGACTAGAGACATACAGCTAAAGGGATCCTAAAAGAGTTAATCAAAAATACATCAAAGATGAATGGTTTCAGATTAGGATATTAGTTAGTGTGCATGCATCTTGTGGCCCTAATGATGTGAAAACAGACATCCCCAAAAAATTCAATGATAAATTTCATGAAATATGCTGCAAAATGTAAAACTCTGATTGCTCTATTTTCATCTTTCACATATTTTTGTATCACAGCGTGTATGGAGAATTAGGCATCTCCTTAGCTGTAAGGTAAAGGCAGCGAAGATGCCGCCGCATCAGCAAAGATACCTTAATTTTAAAGAGTCATGCTGGTAGCACTCACTGTTGAAGGAAAATAACATCACTAATATGTGTAGGGTAGTCAACAAACCTTCTGTTCAAATTTTTGTGAGAAGAACCGTTGGTCCCTCCTTGGATTTTATTTTAAAGTGAATTTTGAGTTTGATGATAAGCTTAAAAATAACTAACTTGAATTTTGATGTTAGTTATTGTGGGAGTGAATTGTCCTGTTTCCTCCGATAATTTATGAAACAATAAGAAAATTTTATGTAGATTGCAGTAGTATTTAACTCCGCTGATTTGACTGTCATTATTTAATTCAAAAAATGTAAAAAAATAAAACATTCAAATTGGCTAATATGGCTAAGATTCATAGAGACTAAGATACCGCACCAATATTGAAATTACTCATTGATGAATGATATTTAACTGATAAAATTTAACGAATAATTAAAATAGGTATCATTTTTTACCATTTCCTTTTTATTTTAAGTCAAATTTTAGGGAAATACATTGCAAAAAAAAATTAAGATTTCAAGGACTGGAGATTATCTTTGGATACCAATTCAAACTGATTTTTTTCTACTTTTGAAACCCAAGAAAAATGATTCTGTGTAGTTGTTCTTTAATTTTAGTAGACTTTTTCCAGAAATTTCAATAATTTTGGATTTGATTTTTTTTTTTTTTTTTTATATATATGCAAATTTTCATTGGCCATCTTCTCCGCCACTAAGTGGTATCTTACCAACCCAATCGGGTAGGATGGCCAAAATTAGGGTTTTTTCATTTTTTCTTTATTACCTGATTATTTTTGAATAAACATATTTGATTGAATGGTAGCAAATGATGTGTAAAGCCTTGAAGCACATATGTGCGAAATATGGTCACTTTTAGCTCTCCTATCCAAATCTATTTCAAGTATTCAAAGTATTCAAAAGGTGCGGCATCTTCGCCCCCGCTATTTTATGTCTCCGGGTCTTATCGACGCCAGAAATCTGCGGAATGAGGGTGATGATCAAGGGACAATAAAACGTATACTGCAGCTTACACTTACCAACAGGATTTGCGGACACTTGAGATACAGAGTAGAGAACGGCGAACAGGCAGATAACACAACACATCCACACGAATGTCGACGAAGACCCGATTCTATGTTTGTTGGTGGCCATTTTACACGTGCTTAGTGTCCGCATCTACATGGAACGCGCATGCACCGACAGGCTGAACTTTTTAATCTCCAACGAAGATGCGAACCACCGACGGACCGACTGACGATGAGATTCGACGAGGCAGTGCGTCTGTTGACGAAAGAAACGAAATGAAAAAGATAAAAAAAACAAATTAATAACACGTTTTTTCGAACCGCCGACTTCTTGTATAGTTACAAGTATATACCTTATACACCTATAGGTATGCCTACTGTTTGGCGAATGAAAATCTTGATTAACTAAGAGATCACGGAGACGGACTGACGTCGAAAGAACGCACTGGTGTCCGTTTGGTTTGCCACTGCCACTCCACCACCACACCCCTTTGCCGACCCCCTCCTGATCGACGGACAATGGCAACGGTGGCGGTACGAAGAAAGTGCCATATTCTGCCAGCTGATCGCAGCATTTAAATTCGTTTGCCGTATATGCGCTACGATGCGGCTATAGGTGCGTTTGTGTTTTGTTGCGACGACTGTTACAAAATTTGTAAATTTGTTTTGTATTCGTATTTCGTTCTCACAGCGTCGGCGGCGGTTCTGTTCTCACGCAGCGATGATGCGGTTGACGAAATTTCCAAACACTACCAATAGGTACACATATACTTATAGGCTGGAAGCAAAAAATGATGCATAATATCCAAATGCAACCAACGAGCATCGGCGGATGATACGACAAAGGTGCGGTTGGCGTTTGTTAGAGCTGATGTTTTTCGGTACACCGAATCAGAAACCAAATCGCATTCAACATATGACTACCATAATGGAGTGCCTATCAGGACTGCTCCGGTCACCTTTGGCCTCCGTGCACGGGCGTCAGTGTTCGAGATGCACCTAAAGAGTTTATTGTAAGGATCTGAGGTAGCCAAATTCCGATGAAATAATTCCTTCAGGATTTATAAATATACTTATATTTGTAAACTTACCTGACTTGGGCCTGAAAGTGGCCCATAGACTGTCAGGGATATGGGAATGTTTTTCGTTGGGGGGGGGGTTCAAGTTGAAAAATCAAAAAAGTAAGAAATTTTAAATATCTTTGTAGCAGTGACAAAACTGGGGTGGGGGCTACTGGTAATTATAACTATTCCTCTCAACTAATGAAATTATTCTAAATAAGTTAGGTTAAAAACGAGTTTTTAAAAAATACGGTTTTATAATTTGAAAAAGAAAACGGCAAAAGAGAAAATAAAATTTCTCACTTCTTTTTCTGATACAGAAATAAACAAAAATTGAAAAAAACAACTGATAAAAACGGATATGTGTGTATGTGTGCGTGTGTCGCAACACGTGAAAGCAGCGCTGATGTTG
>WOFM01001988.1:0-10948 GCA_011428145.1 Ericerus pela
TTATTAACTAATTCCTTCAGCAACCATTCACTATTATTACTACAAAATTTTTTTACCATGCAGGACATTTTCACTTCTGCTCCGAACTATCTTTCTTATTATTATTTGATGGATTCGTATTTGCCTTCGGTGGGTAATTTCCTTGACTATTATTCGCACTATCATTACTATTATTCGCTTGAGAATTATTATTGGTGCAATTTTGTGCTATGTGGCCGAATTGACTACACTTATAACATCTAGGATTATTTTGGTTATTATTTCTCCCATTGCCTCTATAATTATTTCCTCTGTAATTGGGGTTTCCTCTATAACTGTTTCCCCTATAATTATTATTACCATTATTATTATTCGTAGTACCATTATTTTGGTTCTGGTCTGTTCCATTACCATTAGTGTTTCCATTATGACCATTATTATTGTAATTATTTCTATTGCTATTTCTAAAGTTATTATAATTATTATTATTACCCCTATAATTATTTCTACCCCTATAATTATTATTCCTTCCTCTGTAGTTATATTTATTATTATTACCATTATTTCCATTATTTCTATAATTATTATTATATTGATTATTATTATTCTGTTTTTTTAAGGTCTGATCCCTAAATTTTTGATCAGAATCTTCTCTCAGTATTCTTTTAAAATTATCTAAATTCTTTTCATTCTGAGGTAAATTTTCGTATTGTATTTTTGCAATCGCTTGCTCATAACATAATGCTAATTGCAAATTTTCTAACTCTTCAGTTTCGGTAACTTCTTTCCCATTGTCTCTCACGTCTGTTACAAGTTCATCCCATTTTTTTAAAAAACCTTTCATGTTTCCACCTGGTTGAAACCTGAATTCTAACCATTTTGATTTCGCCATATTGGCTGTGACCGAAGTTTTCGTGCCATAAATATTATCCAATTTTTTGAGCATTAATATTGCTGTATTACAATCCCTTATTTGTTTTGTTATTTCATTCGATACTCTTTCTAGTACAAATGCTTTCGCATTGTCTTGCATTTTGCAATAGTTCAACATATCTTTGTCTGGTCGAAAATTAAGATCATCTATATTATTTATATATGGCTGTAAAAACTCATGTTCCCCAAAAATATCATAATATCCAGCTACCCGGATAGCCGAAATAATCATCCTTCGCCAGTCTAAATAATATTTTCAATTAAATACCTTTCCCAGGGGTGCCTGTACAGGTTTAATTTCACTTTGGGATGCCATTTTTTCTTCTGTTTTACGAAAACCTAATAAATTATTTTCTTTATTAATGACAGGTGTATATTTTTTATTTTCGATTGACCCATTTTCAATTTTTTCACTTAAATCTTCTTCTTCACGATTTCCTTTCTTATCCAGTTTATATAATTTACTTAATTAAAGAATCTGTTCATAAATTTCTCTTTCGATTTTGCAGAACTATAAATTCAGTTCGAAAAATAATTTACTGAAGATTCTGAAATTACAATATATTTTAAACTACTGATTTCCTCAATTCTTCCAGATATATCTATCACAAAGGATTCTAATATTATTTCACCTGTAAAATATTTAACGTAGGGTAAATTATAAATTTCTATTTTTAGATCAACCACTTTTTCTCCTTCAAACTTTTTTATTAATTTCTCTAAATCTTCCTTTTTTATAATATAGTCACCGATTTTACTTTCGGATAGATTTATTATTTGGGACATAAAACTTTTACTTAAATTTTATTATCTTAGCCTCACTTCAAATACAATTACAAAATACGAAAAATAATTAATTTCAACAGATATTACCTTTACAATTATTTTACTTTATAATTCCTGCTGCGCTGACAAAAGATTTATGTTTTCAATGCTGTCCACCTCCGTACTTCCTGCCTGAATTTTGCTCTAGGTTGGCCGAAAAATTGGGTCTTCGATGTTGGATCTGCGATGAGTCCTCGACAACGGGAGCAGGTTTCCTTTGGCTGTTCTCACGATCTCTTTGGCGGTCCTTCTGGATTTGATGTTCGATGACTTCCAGTATTGGCCGTTATTAAGTCTGGAACTTCAGCTTTTCTTTCTCAATTTAATTTTGAATTTTCAAAATAAATTAAATTTCGAGTTAATTCTCGAAAAACACGATACTATCTCGTGTATTATTCAATAAAAAACATAAAAAATTTTACGCACAGCAGTGAATTAAATTTCAAAAAATAATTATTTCATCGATCTGAATTTTCTAAGTCTCTCCTCAAAGTTCTACCGCAGCGATTGCTACCATGATGTGAGGTATGCAGAACGAGGATCGAAAGAACTTGAGACTTTCTTCTTTAAGACGTTTATTTCGCGACTAAAATATGTTTTACAAACGAAATATGAAAATGGCGAAGCAACAGCGATATCGGATTGAAAGTAGAAGGGGAAACACTTTGTGACGAGAGTGTACATATGACATATATATATATATATAGTGTGACAGTGATGATGATGATGAAGAATGAGATGAGGTGGGATTTCGTATCAACATATATTTTGAAGTGAAAAGCTTTAATCTCAGACCTATCTGATGATTAAGTTTTCTTGGCCGAGGATGCGAATTAATTTTCGAGTGAAATTTGAAAAACGAATAAACGAATGAAAATATATAACACGAAAAAGAATTTGTTTTATTACACAAACTTCAACACTATAATTGTTGTAACGGAAATCCCACCTTCTCTCTTTCTTCATCATCATCACGAACACACAATATATATATGTCATATGTACACTCTCGTCACGAAGTGCTTCCTCTACCATTCTCGATCCGATAGCGCTGTTGCTTCGCCATTTCATATTTCAGTTGTAATTTATATTTTAGTCGCTAATAAAATGTCGTTAAAGTAAAAAGTCTCAAGTTCTTTTGATCCTCGTTCTGTACGCCTCACATCATGGTAGCCAACGCTGCGGTAGAACTTTGAGGAGAGACTTAGAAAATTTAAATCGATGAAATAATTTTTGAATTTATTTACTGCTGGGCGAAAATCTTTTCATGTTTTCTGTTAATTAATACACAAAATATTTACCGTGTTTTTCGAGAATTTTAAACTCAAATTTTAATTTATTTTTAATTTTTGAAAAATTCAAAATTAAAACGAAAATTTAAAGCTGAAGTTCCCGACTTAATAACGGCCAATCCTGGAAGTCATCGAATGCCAAATCCAGAAAGGTCCACCAAAGAGATCGAGTGAACAGCCAAAGGAAACCTGCTCCCGTCATCGAGGACTCATCGTAGATCCACAAATCAAAGACCCAATTTTTCGTCCAACTCCAAACCAAATTTAAGCAGGTAGTACAACGGTGGACAGTGGAGTAAAGAAAACTGGAATCATTCGTCGGCACAACAGAAATAAAATTAAAAGTAAAATTTTTTGTAAAGGTAATATTCATTGAAGCTAATTATTTTTCGTATTTGTATAATTGTATTTTAAACTGAGTCTGAAAAAAGGAAAAATTGGAAATAATTAAAATTATTTATGCCCCCTATAATAAATTTGTTTGAAGGAAAAATTGGAGAATATAATATAGAGAAGGAAGAGTTAAAAGAATTAATAAAAAAATTTGAAGGTGAGAAAGTTGTTGATGTAAAATTGGAAACTTATAATTTACCCCATGTTAAATATTTCACAGGAGAAATAATTTTGGAATCATTTGTAATAGATATATCAGGGAGAATTGAAGAAATTAGCAGTTTTAAATATATTAGAATTTCAGAATCTTCAGTAAATTATTTTTCGAACAGAATTTATAGTTCTGATAAATTGAAAGAGAAATTTATGAATAGATTCTTTAATTAATTAAATAATAAAGAAAACTGGATAATAACGAAAGAGATAAAGAGGGAAATAGTGAAAAAGAAAATTTAATTAAGAAAATTGAAAAAGAATCTATAGAAAATAAAAAATATATAGCTGTTATCAATATAGAAAAAAGTGTGTTAGGATTTTGTAAAATTAAAGAAAATATGGCATCCCAAAATGAAATTAAACCCATACAAGCGCCATTGGGAAAGGTATTTAATGGAAAATATTACTTAGACTGGTGTAGGATGATTATTTCGGCTATTAGGGGAGCCGGATATTACAATATTTTCGGAGAGCACAAATTCCTTCAATTGTACATTAATCACATTGATGATTTAAATTTCCGTCCCGAAAAAGATATGATAAGTTATTGCAAAATGCAAGACAATGCAAAAGCTTTTATATTAGAAAGAGTGTCGAATGAGATAACCAAACAAATAAGGGACTGCAATACAGCGATATTGATGTTGAAAAAGTTAGATAATATCTATGGTACGAAAACTTCAGTCACAGCCAATATGGCAAAGGCAAAATGGATGGAGTTTAGATTTCAGCCTGGTGGAAATATGAAAGGTTTTCTAAAAAAATGGGATGAATTAGTGACTGACGTAAGAGATAGTGGTAAAGAAGTCAAGGAGAATGAAGAATTAGAGAATTTGCAATTAGCCTTATGCTACGAGCCAGCAATTGCAAAAATACAATATGAAAATTTACCTTCAGAAGAAAAAAATTTAGATAATTTTAAGAGAATATTAAGGGAAGACTCTGACCAGAAATTCAGGGATCAGACATTAAAAAAGCAAAATGGTAATAGTAACCAAATAAATAATAATTATAGAAATGATAACGGTAATTATAATAGAAATAATTATAGGGGTAGATATAATAATTATAGAGGTAGAAATAATTATAGAGGAAATGGCAATGGTCGTAATGGTTATGTAAATGGTAATCGAAATAATTTTAATAATAATGGTAATAATGGTAATGGTAATAATAATGAATCAAACCAGAACCAAAATAACAATTTGAACAACAATGGGAATAATAATAATGGAAATTATAAAGGAAATAGTTATAGAAGTAACTCGAATTATAGAGGTAATAACTATAAAGGTAATAATTATAGAGGTAATTGTAGGAATTATAGCCAGAATAATCCAAAATGTTACAAATGTGGGCAATTTGGGCACATAGCACAAAATTGTAGTAATAATAATCCTCAAACAAATAATAATAATGATAATTTTAATAATAATCAGGGAAATTATCCCCCAAAAACAAATGCAAATCAACCAAATGTTAATAAAAAAGAGAATGCAGAACAGCAAGTAAAAATGTCTTGCTTGGTCAAAAAATTCAACCAAAATAATAATGAATGGTTATTAAATGAATTAATTAATAATAATAAATATTATAATAATAATGAAAATTACAAAATATTAAATCACAGAGCAATTTTGGATGGAGCTGCAGAGGTGCATCTAACGTCTGATTTAAATAAATTAGTTGATGTTAAAAAATTTGTGACTCCAGTCAAATTGCAATGTGCTGGAAGAAACACTTTTTTATATGCCACTCACACGGGTAGAATGGTGATTAAAGTCGAAAATTCCAACAAAATTCAGTCATTGATAGAATTAAACAATGTTCATTATGTGCCGGATGTGAACTTAGATATTATTTCAGCCATAAAAATTACAAATACAGGAATAATTAATATCGATCAACAAAAAGATATTGCGAATATATATTTTATTGAGAATGCTGAAATAATTATAACTGCAATAAAACAAGAAGGAATATTCTATATATACTATAATATTGCAAATGATAATAATAATAAAAAAAATAAATAAATGATGATACTGATAATACTGAATCTAATATAATATGTGCCCCCATCACTCAAAATATAGACGATGAATGGGATGACTTTACAGTAGAACTGGAAATTCTAGAAGACGATATAAATATTGAACCACCCCAGGGGGGTGAAAATAATGAAATAATAATTGAAAATAATGAAAATAATGATATTAATACACCACAAATAAATAATAATATAAATAAAAAGTTGATAATACATAGGAGACTTGGACACTTAAATGCCAGATATCTGCAAAAGTTAAAAACTTTAGCGGTTGGCATTCCCAAAAATCTGAATTTTAGGGATGAGGATTTTGTAAATTGCCAAATATGTTGTATTGCCAATAATTCGAGATTAGGTCATAATGGTATTAGAACTAAGCCAACTCGAAAATTGGAGATAGCGTCCTCAGACATTATGGGTCCGTTTACACCCTCTGTGGCAAATCAAAAATATATTTTAACTTTTATAGATCACTTTTCGAAGTACAAATTTGTTATGCCTATAGCTAATAAAAGCCAGGTCACAAATGAATTTAAAAATATTATAATATCTATGAAAAATAAATTTCCTGAATATCCCATAGGAACTATAAGATGTGATAATGCCAAGGAATATACCGATACAAAAATAATAAATTATTGTAATGGGGTTGGAATAACAATGGATTATGTGGTATCATATTCTTCAGAATTGAATGGTGTTGCCGAAAGGCAAAATCAAACTTTAATGAGGAGAGTATGGGCCATGTTAATCGATGCCAACCTTGACATAAAATATTGGTCCTATGCTGTAGTAACAGCGGCTTATTTGATTAATAGATCACTTACAAAGGCAAATGAGGGATTTAAAACACCTTATGAACTGTTCTATGGAATAAAGCCAAATTTAAGAAATCTTAAGGTTTTTGGAGCGTTAACTTATAGGCATATTCCCATAGAAGTTAGAAAACAGAATGCCACAAAAGCAAAAGCCAAATCAAAAAATAAAATTGACCCGAAATTAGCACATAGGACGGAAAAAAATATAATGATGGGCTATACAAATACGGGATACTGTCTCAAAGACCCCTACAATACAAAATCATACATTTCATGTGATGTTAAAATGGATGAAACACAAAATATAAAATCACTATTGATAAATAATAAACCATTAACAATAAAATCATCAGATTATGAATACGATTTAGGGATAATTACCCCCATAATTATGAATATTAATGTAAAATACAATAAAATATATATAGAGGATAATATTCCGAAAACTTTTTCTGAAATAGAAACGAACCCATTTAGGGAAGATTGGATCAGGGCCATTGTAACGGTATAATTGTTACAAAACGTACATGACACATATAATATTTTATTTATAGTGTATATTTCAGAATATGTACATGAAAATATTATAATGTACAAAAGAAGATGTTGGTATAATAATGGTAAGTTAATAATTGATTAGGCTTAGATCTAAGGGTATCGATTCGAATGAAATATACATTGGTGTCGTGGGGGATATACAATGTGATTGGTTGCTATAATCTACGTAATTTAGAGTGAGCCAATAAAATAACATGTTTATGACATAAAATGGGTGTAGCTACATTTTTAAGAGGAATTAAGAATATTGCTGAGTTGTCTTTTGTGTTCAAGGAATAGGTGACATTATTATGTTTATTAAGAGAATATTATATTAACTGGAAAAGGTGATGTCATGATGCAAGTCTTGACAAGTCTTACTGACGTCATTTTAGACAGGATGTACGAATGAAATTATATATGAAATGGAGATAGAAGAATAATTGGTAATAAGATACGAAATATATGGTAGAATAGAAAATGATATAAAATTATCATTACATAAAATTCCGGGGGAATTTTGAAATTCAAAGTTTAGGAGAAAGTTTGAATTTAAAAATTTGTATAAGATAGATCATAGAAATAAGAAGGATAAAAGAAATAAAAGAAAAAGAATAGTTTTTTTTTTTTTTTTTTTTTTAGGATTATATGGAAATTTAAAACAATCTTTCAAATATAGATATATGGTCTGTAGATTAAATTATAGTTTACAATAGAAACTAAATTAGATAAACACAGGTTTGATAATATACGCTTATATATAAATCTTTAATAGTAATAATACAATCATTTTTCACATTTTTCTTCAATACATTCAATATTATTTTCATTAATATTTTCAATAAATTCAATAGGTTTCGTAATTTCATCAATTAATTGTTTAACATGTTTACTCTCGAGAGGTTTTCTAATTTTCACTATAAAAAGAGATATGATAATAATAATAATTATAGTAATAACACATAACCAAATAAGTATAATAATATTTAGAAGAGAAATAGAGTTTCGATCACCAAATTCTTGGATTTTGATTTGGGTTTTGTTAAGTTTTTCTTTAAGGTCATTGGTTGATAGCATAGGAGAGAAATTAGGAATGAACATAGTCCAATTAGGGTTATAAGCATTAATGCTTGGAAGCGAAATAGTTTTCTTAATGTCTGAGTCAATAATGACATTATAGTCCGTCCATAATAATGGAAGATGATGTTCGATGAGAATGTCATCGGACATATCTCGGGGGCAAGGAAAACCTATCGGAATAATTATTTCCGAATAGCCATCATATTCAGTATTAATAATTTGAACATGGCAGGGTACTGTTAAAAGAACTGTACCAGGAAATGATATATTGATAGAGATATCGAATGATTTTTTTGAAATAGTGTCAAATGCACTGATATTGGAAGGGTTTGTAATTGCAAATTTGTTTTCAGCAAATTGAAAAACAAGGGTTTTACCATGATTTATTTCACAACGGAATGCACACGATTTGATTAATTCATTGTACGATTTTTTAAGGAATAAGGTTTTCGCACAAGATGAAACCTTGTCGGATCCACGATTGTCAGGAAGGAAACAAAGGGGTTTTTCGGGATTACAATAATGTAAATCAGTACCAGTAATGTAGCAAACTGAGTCGTCATCAGAATTATGGACAATGGTTAAGGGTTCTTGATCTCAAGAGCATAATTGATCATTGTGTGATTTGAAAGTTAATGGAATGAATTTGTAGACATAGTAATCAGAATTTCTCTGTTTGACAGGAATTTTTAGTTCTATTTCCAGGTTGTCGTTATAGAGGTTGCAATTTATTAAATCTAAATGATAATAATTAATATAATCATAGATAGGGATAGTAAGTTCAAGGTTATTTTTCACTAACAAGGGAATTAATTTGTTAAGATCTTCTTTGAGTGTATCAGTTGATACAATACTAGAGGGTAAGTTATGGTCTTTACAAGCGTTTAGGACATATTGAATATTCATAGAGTGAATAAGGTATGCATCGTAATATGTACGAATAGAGTTATCAAAATTGGAGATTTCTCCAACGATATGCGCTTCGTTAGAATATTTTTCAATGGTTTCATCGAATGCAGCTTTTGCAACAAAGAAATCATCGTAGAAGTGTTGGAAATTTTGGGAGAATGATTTGAAGTTTTCCGTGACATTGAGTAAAGAGGAATGATCTAATATGACTGTTTCCTTTAAAACATCATATTGGTTTTTAAGAGAAAGTTCGTTTTCCATGAGGGATTGTCCATCTCTGTACGTGAGTACACGACAGCAGATAGAAAGAAGATCTCCAAAAAAGTCTCTGACTTTATCGATAGCATTGTCACGTTTAATACGAAGAGGATGGGGTTTAGGGGCAAAATCTTGAATTAACGCAAGATTATTTTTGATGAGTGATTCGAAAAGTTTTTTGTATCTCATGCTGATTTTATGGAAACGACATTTAATTTCGTCCCAATTACAATTATCGTTGTAATTGCTATAGATATTCGTTCTGATGAAGTCAGCAGAGTCAGTTAAATTAAGCTGAATGCTATACAAAATTGGGATAGTTTGTTGGTAGACACGTATTCTTTCGTATTCTTCGAAATACGCTCCTGTAGACGCTGTTACAGTCGGACTTGCCGATTTGTGAACATGGTTTAATTTGACTGCAAGCGAAATATGAGATGTTGAGATGGAGACCATAAAAAATAAAAATGACCATCTGCAACATATAGAAAATGCAACGTATGACAGAACCATGGGTAAAAACTAAAAGGAGATTTTGTGAGAACGAAATATGAGATTTCACACGTGAATAATATGGAAAAATAGGAAAATTAGAATAGACGAATAAGATTGAAATTTTCTCAGAAAAATATGGATTTTATGAGAAAGAAAGATGTATTGAAATTTTTTCGAAAGTAGTTTAGTTAGTTCGTTCTTGGAGTTTCGAGGGTTCAGATCTAGATTAATATCCAAAGTGATTTTTAATTTTTTCGTCAATAATTATTTTCGTGTTTCACAATTTGTTCGTATTGTTGCACTAAAAAATTTTATTTACGATTTTAAAACTTTTTACTACAAAAATATTTTAATTGTTATATCCGAATAATAATAAATTTAGAAAAATTCGCGAAGTTCGCAATTAATTTTTCAGACAGATTTTGTCAATTATTTCGTTTGTTCGCGTAAATGCGTGTTCGTGTTCGCTCGGTTCCTGATATTAATTTGGAAAACGCAATCGAAAGAATGCAGAGGGAAAGAAAAATAAGTTCGATTCAAAGCACATTTAAAAAAATGAGGATAACAACAGAAAATGGTAATGCGGGAAGTTCAAGTTGTTCCGATATTTGGTCTAATTGGGAATCTGATATAAAAAAGTATGTGCAAGATCGTGGTTCTAGGGGTTGTTTGGATGGAAGGATTTTTCCATTGGGTGGGATTGCCTTGGCTGATGAAACCATAACATTCGACGAGATTACTTTAGACATGCTGCATGGATAGGGTGTCGATGTTATCGGCGGGCATTATCCGTAATACATCGTCAGATGTGGATGATGGTGTGGTTTATTACATATCCTAATCAGGTGGGTTGGCAATATATTATGCAACAACGATGGGGGTCTTCGGATCACATCAATTTTAAGGCTCGGGGTTGGTTGCATGTATCCGATTTGGTCGTATGTGAGGAATCAGAGAGTTTTGTAAAGGGGTTACTATCCTCTTTAACTCCGTATTTTCCTAAGGGTTACACTATAAAAATAGGTCGATCATTCATGATGACACATTCGTATGAAGTTGAACAAGTGGATGCCATATCAATGTCATTTATGACAGCTATCATTGCATCTCTTGTAATGATACAACATGAAACGAACGAAATCGTCGAATGTCGATTTCTACAT
>WOFM01001989.1:0-39139 GCA_011428145.1 Ericerus pela
CAGAATGTGATGAAGGATGACGTTGATCTCGAGAATAAGTGATAAAAATCTTCTTATCACCGATTTTGTATCTTTCATAGCGGCTAAAACGTCGAGGAAGTTACTTCTCATCGAATGACGGAAAATACGGTAGGGTTGGTGTTGCTGAGGCAGTAACTACTCCTAAAGACTGATGCGTAAACATCAAAATAACTAAGCGATACAAAAATCGGAAATTTTCCATTAATTTGTGTTTTTTCATTCGTTCCGTTTCAGAACCGATAGGGATGATTGAAACATTATAATAAAGTTATGGAACGTTAATTTTAGTAAATTTTCTTTTCTTTCTAATATCACAAACTCCACCCTTTTCAATAATTCTGATGAATCATCGAGTGAAAAAGGACAAGTTTCTAAATTCCAAAAAACGACACAATCTCAATCATTTGCGTTTTTGTTTTTGTTTTTTTGTTTGTTCGTTTCGAAATAGCTAAAGATGATGAGAAGAATGCTCGAACATTTAAAAAAAAATTTCTTCCCTTTTCATCAACACCGAACTGAGCTCGCTCTAGCTTGAATGGAAGCTGAGAATTAGGTGAATGAAAAGAAGAGGCGTTTCGTTTCAAAATTGAAACTGTCGTGTCCAGTTGACAAGAGGTAAAGACCTCGAACCCACATCAACGAGAGTTTTGATGATAGTTGTGGTCTCGTACAGCACGTACCGAGAGCTGGCATAGGTAGAGGTATTCGCGCATCAAAAATTGCAAGGATAGAGGCGCAGGCAACGCACCCACTTCTCATAGTGACACGGAGAAATGGAGATCAAAAGGGCAGCAATCTATTCTACGAGTAAAGGGCGACAGTTTAAGCCGGAAACAGATTTTCCTACACTCGCCGTTTCGAACGAAACCAAAGATGAATAAGATCGGGTCGGTCGTACTGAGACCTGGGCTGATGAGGCCCACAAAATTACCGGCTAGCCAAGCGTACCCCCGTTACAACGATAACACACAAAACGATTAGTGCGATAATGAAAACCAGCGCGCTAACATATGTATTAAATCAGATTGATTAGTACCTACTGAGGCGTCCGAGATTGATCCCTGCCACAGTCGCTGACTAAATTGCCTAAAAGTGTGTCGATTTCTATGACTTCATTTTTAGTGTATGTTCTAGGTTTACCAATAAGGTTTGATATGTCTCTAAGTCTATGGCTGCCTAGATCATCAGCCATACCTAGTGGTGTTGCGAATAATCTACCTAAATCGAGAATAAAGAGGGATGGTGAGAGTGTCTTCAATCCCCATATTCTGCGGTTGATTTTCTTGATTTCAACTTGATAAAGTTTTTGATGTCTACTTTCAGGATTAGGAGAGACTGTCGTCATGATTAATGTTTTTGCCTTCAATTCAGATAAGATTTTATGAATAAGTGTCTTCAATTTTTCAATGAAGTCATCAATGTCGAAATGTTTACCAGAAGTAAATCTTTCGTCATAGCCAATTATTACACAGTCGTCAGGTTTAATGTATTTGACTATAAAATCTTCTAAATGTGCAAGACTTTTGGTGTGATAGTAAATGTCTTCTTTGTCGCCAAGCCGATGTGCATTAGAAAGGATCGATCTTTTTAACCAAGAGAGAATGGATGAATCGCCATAAACAGTGTAATGTTTCCATCTCGCTGGTAATTCAGGTTCGGGTCTTTTCTTTCTGCCATTGTTGCCGAATATTTTGTACCCTTTTCTTTTGTTTTCACTTAATGAGCGGTCTGTATGGGTACTTACAGCCGCTGATTGTCGTTTCCCGAAGGTTCTTCAGAAGGCTTGTCTTCATTTTTGTCTTCATTGTCAGATTCTTGTCGATCAATTTTATTGACAAAATCTGTCTTTTTGACTGCATCTGTGTCTTGCTTTTTGAAGAATGGTCTTCGTGGAAGAAGAGTTTCGTGACTTTCTGACTTTTGGACTAATTGTTTCGGAAGTTGAGGAATGTCTCCATAAAGATTTTGTAGATATCTGACTCTGTTGGCAAACTGTTGAGCATTTTTCCAATCTTTTTCTCGCAGATGAGCTCTAAGATGGAATGGAACTTTAGGACATAGAATAGAGATGATTTGTCCTATCGTAACGGTTTGTGTCTCCATTAGTCTAATATAGCAGTGTGTCACAAAATCTGCTTCGTCTACAAATGTTCGGTTGTCATATTTCAAACTTTCGATTGTCTTCACTTCCCTAGTTCTGCTTGTCATGCACCATTGAGTATCTAGGAATCTTTGTCTGCACAATGCGTATCCTAGATTGAACGGAAGGGTACTGCCTACAGGGAATTTAGTGAAATCGAGTCTGGTTTGGAATATTTGAGCACGTTTCATGTCGTTTGTCATATGCTTAGTTAGGCCATCAAATTCCTTAATAAAGGTGATTGGTAACCTAGTGTCTGATTTTCCAGTATATGGCTTCATATGAACTGGATCGAGAACTCGAGAGGAGTTTTCTCTATCATTTGGATTGCCTGCATTACTATTTGAAGCTAGATTGCTACTTAAAGTATTGTCTTCATAGGCGTTCAATAATTCGAGATCACGAGGTTTATAGGCTTGAGGATATTCTCCGAAGTCTTCCTGATCTGAATCGTCATTATAAACTTGAACTTTTGGCTTTTTAATATTCGAATAATTGGTGTTTGTCGTCATATTATGTCGAGATTTGTTATCAATATTCGAATAATTAAATTGCGATATGGATGGTGGGATTACTGAAGGTTCATTTCGAGAAATGAGATTTGTCAGTTCATTATTTATAGGAATAGAATATTGTCTTCCTCCTATACTAATTGTCGCCATGCCTTGGGTGATTTCTTTGTCTTCATAGGATGTGGAACTGATTTTTGGTGGTGGCATTGTCATCCAATGAGGAACAGATGTGTTTGTGTCTGCAGGTATGTTTCTCATTTGGCTAATGTTTGAAGAAATCTGCGGATTTGAATGACAATGGGATGATGTACATGTGTCGGAAAAGTGAACTGAAGGATGATTTAATGTTGACTGAGATCTGACACGATTGTCGAAAGAAGTGGTATTGTCTAACAAAGTATTATTAATGTAGCTACTAGCGTCATGTTGTGTTGACAATATACTTTGATTTCTGACAGCATTGAAAGAATTATCTTGTGTCGGCAATTTTCTGATATCTTCGTCGCAATTAAATTGTCTAACTTCACGTAGTTCGTCTCTTTGTTTAGTGACTTGTCTTAACTGACCATAAATGTCTTCAATGACTTGAACTAATTGCATTGTCGTCAAAGGTTGGCGTTTTTCTTCTTGTCTAGCCATGAAATTTTCTTTGTCTGTTTCTTCCATTTTCGCTGCACTTTCTCTAACATATTGGTCCCATAGAGCGGCTAGCCTAACTTGTTCGGGGGTAGGTGGGACATAGCCTGGTATATATGGTTTCAATCGTTGAGGTGGCGGAAAATTGAAAG
Source organism: Ericerus pela (assembly GCA_011428145.1). Classification (NCBI taxonomy): domain Eukaryota; kingdom Metazoa; phylum Arthropoda; class Insecta; order Hemiptera; family Coccidae; genus Ericerus; species Ericerus pela. The sequence continues at coordinate 3,462 of WOFM01001989.1, forward strand.
GTGGTAGATTGAGTCTACCAGGAATATATGAGGTTGTTGTCATTACAGGGATTTTAGACTTATCAGAACTTGAAAGTTGTCTAAAATGACTGGTTGCAGCGGTGGCTACCGTTGTGACTACAGGTGGATTTGTCGTCATAGGATTAGAGGTGGTAAGACTTAATCCTAACAAATTGTCTTCATCATTGGAGGCAAGTTCGTCTACATTATTATCTTGACCAGATTCACTCATATTGTACACAATAAATATGAAAATAATATGCAAGAAATATACGAGAATAGGTTGTCTTCAAATGTTTGTCGTCAAATAAAATGGTAAAAATATACTACTATTATCGACGAACAGATTGTCAAATAAAATTTCGAAATATCTTACGAAAATGTTTTTCGAAAGATCGAAAAATAAAAATAAAAATATTTCGAATTGTCGTAAATAAAAAATCGAGTTAGCGCACTTTGACCAAAACACTTTGAACAAAAGGTAGTAAAATATGTAAAAACTCACCAATTGTCGTCAGAAGAATTAGCAACCGAGGTGGTGCTACTGCTCATTTTTGTGTCTGCAGAGGATTCCGGATCTTCGGAAGTTGTTGTCGAGGACGGATAATCTGCTTTGGTTTTTGTTTTCAGATTAATGCGAATACGAGCGGATCGCGATTTGAATTTTCGAACGCGGAGACGAATTTTGAAAAATTACGAAACACGCACGACTGACTACAAGTTTGGATATATAGAGGTTTGGTTTTTAAAGAAACGCGAATGTCGACACACTTTTCGAAAAAGCGAATTCAAAAAAAAATAAATAAATAAATAAAATTTAATAAAAAATTTTATTTGAAGATGTATTTGTCTTCAAAAATTGAAAAAGGCGAAAAAAGGGCACACTCTTATTACTTCGCGAATCGCGGAATGTTTAATAAAAAGCGGCAAAGTACACGAAAAGAAACACGAACATTTTGACAAACACTTTGAAAATAAATTAAAAAAGAAGTCTTTGCTTACTTGGAGATAGATGTTGCTGCTTCCAGGTAGAGCTGTTGAATGATTTTCAACTGCAAAAGTGTGTTCCTTGTCCACGTGTGTCTTCTGATTGGAAAATCCAATCCATTGTTGAGTTGAGATGTGTGTCTTCTGATGTCTTATCTCATGTGTTTCAGGATTCTCACCTTTTTTACCCATTCTACCGAATTTTGTGCGGGGTAAAAGTGTTTGCTGCAAAAACTTGTTCAACATGAAATGTTGAAAATTGTGATTTTGTCTTCATGTCTTCATATATTTCGTATTCCATTGTCTTCAACTGAATTTTGACTTGAATGACTGCAAATTTTGACAAGTTATATTCCATAGACCAAATGGAAATTTCGAGACTTGACTAATTTTACGAATTGTGGTCTTTTTCTTGTGATTTTTCTCGTCATTTGGGGAGAAATTTAGAGTTTTTGAAATTCGAAAAATCACAAGTTTCGATTTATTTTGTCTTCATGTCTTCATATTCCGTGAGGAATGGAAGGATCCAAAAAAGGGGAAAAAGGGAAAAAGTAGAATTTGAAAATTCCTTGTCAAATTTGTCTGTCACCACAGACGATGTAATAAAACATACATGGAAATAATGAAATATAGAAAATGCATAAAAAGGACATAATAAAAGGCACATAAGAAATACATAAGAAAATACATAAGAGAAAAGGATATAATAAAAAGTACATAAGAAATATAAGAAATGCATAAGAATGAGGTGACATGGAAACGGAATGTGGAAAACAAGTGTGAGTGTTCTGCCGTTTGTCTTCATGTCTTCATGAGCTTATTGCTGATTTTAATTTGCTGAGAATTATGTCGATAGATGGAAAAGGTGAAGGTGAAATTGTCTTCATCTATCGGAAATTTTGATGAGGCCAAAAGAGAAAACGGCCCCATCACGGTCGCCAGCAAACCCAGTATCGGGGGTTTACAACCTTGATAAAATGACAGATTTTTCTTTCGAAAAAGATTTACTAACTTCGAGTTCCATTAGTAAATTGTCGTCATTTTGTCTTCACTCGATCTACTAGAGAGAAACCTAAAACAATGTTGTCGGCATTGAAACCTAAGAGACTTGTCGTAAGCTGAATGAAGTTAACGAAATTCACTTCAAGTTGTCTTCAAAGTTAACTCGTGTCGAAAGAATTCAAATAGAAGTAGGCCTGTAGGTAACGGAAGGCTTAGGCATTTTCGTGTCTCTGGGCTAACTAGTAAAACTAGTAGTCCTGTCACGATCGCCATATTTTATGAGGCGTCCGAGATCGATCCCTGCCACAGTCGCCAATAATATGTGAGGCATACGAAATCGATTCTCATACGTGTCATAAAGTCAACCTTTAATGTATAGTGGTGTTTAAATGCTAATGACGTCACAATGTCCTAAGATTAGGGCATCATGCAGCCGAAACACTGATTCGAGGGGTCTTGAATTGTGTTTTCAAGACATTTTATTTTTTGACTCTGACTATGTCCTACGGCTGAATTCTTCTTGACTTGAATTAGGCTTCATCAGACACGGCTAAACGCAGCTTACTTTTGTCTTCATACCTCAGCAAATTAATATGACGAATCAGCAATAAGCTAAGTTGTGTGGAAAGAAGAGCCTAACAAAGTTTCGATCCATACAAGGTTCGAAACCTACAAAAACGAACAGCAGAATTATTTTGTCAAAGACTATAATTACGAAGGAACTATAGTGTCGACAAAGCGGAACAAAGCATAGTGTATAGCGGAAAAAATAAAAAGTTAAAAAAAAAGCTATTGCAGACAACAAGTAGGGGAAACCATCAGAAAGTTGTTGTGTCTTCACCTAATTGTGTGTCTTCATGAGTGATGGTTTTAGTTGTGTTAAAAGACTCCTAATATGAAACTTTAGGTCTCGGAGCTTTTGGTGATAAGTGAGGGTGAGGTGAGAAAATACTGACATAGATGGAATCAAATCCACTATGCGCAAAAGAAGGCTCTACGTGGCCTTTATATGACAGAGCAAGGAAGTCATCTCGAACCAAGCTTGTCTGGAATTTGTCTTCAACACACCAAATTTCCCTCCTAGCAGATGCCAGGAACTCCATCTGATCGTATTGTCAACGGTTACTTCACCTCGCAGGTGTTTACAAAAGATCGCCTTGAAGTGCGATATATCAACTGGCGAAACTAGAAATGTCTTGTGTGTCGTCACTACTGATCCTTCATGACGAAAGAACATCCCTAATTTGCCTTTGTCTTCAACTGAACCTATCCGGAATACAAACTACCATCCTAGTTGTCTTCAAGGTAGATCAGATGAATCTTATTCTACATCCGCAGATGGTACACTTATATCATTGCCTAACGTGAGGACTTAAACTTACGACTTGTGACTTGGACCTGCTACTATCCGCCTACACAAGAAGGACTCATTTGCAAAGACGAACCTAGTACCGGGTATCGCCAGTGCAAAATCGAGAGTGAATTAAAAATTAGAATTCGTCTTCACAAATTAGTTCTTCTTGTCGATGAAATTTCCCCACTTATTGTCTGTTAATTGCCTTCAAACATGCGATGTCGATAATACAAGCGAGAGGAATTACCAAAATGTCTACAGCCAATGAAATTACAGATATTTAAAATTAATATACGTCAACATACAATAGGCAAAAGCGCACGTGGATGACTGATAAAGCATAATATAGTATTAAATGACTGCAAACCGCAAGCAAAGCGTGGAGCGAGCAAAGATAAAAAAGGTTGGCTGCATTCATGTCCGGCGATGGGTTTTTACTTCCATTCGATTCGTCTTCATTTGATACCTGTCTCATGGCGCCAGTCTGTCGGATCGAACCAAATTATTGTCTGAAATTGTCTGATTTTGGCTTAGTTGTCGCTGAAATAAAATACGTTATAATTGCCTGCAAGAGAATCAGATTTTATTTCTGTCTTCATGTCGTCATCTGAATACGAGTTCGAATTCGGATAATATACTGTCCGAATTCGAATTTTGTCTTTCGAAAATTTGTCTGAACTTGTGACGTCATTATTCTGTCTTATGTTTGTCGAAAATAATTTTTATTTTGAGGTCCAGATCTCGGACTTCTCACTACGTATCGGCTCAAGTGGCGAAACAAAATCAAGTCCCAAAGGACTGTTAAATGTGTTCGCGAGAACAATAATTTAAAAGTGACGAAGACGCGCGAGAGAAAGTACAAAATTAAAGCATTTTACTGCAGGTGGTACTCGGACCGCGGTAGTTCGGAACGGAAGAAGAGCGAAAAGTGCCACCACCAAACGAGCGCAGCAAAAACTGCGGTTCAACTGATGGTCTCTGCTCGAACGGAGCCGCCAGTCAGTCCACTAGAAGGAGAGAAAAAACATCGGTTGATCGTGGAACTATCTGAAACTTGGTTTGAAACTGGGCAAGCTAGAGTTGTTTTCTTCTACCGCGCTGGAATTGCACGTATACGACGAGTGGTAGGGAAACATAGAATGCGAAGGTAAGACGGAAACGCAGCGAGAGACACAAAGGAACCGGCTACTCTCAGCAGGTGGTCCAAGCGAAGTTAGCACCTCCCGGAGCAGGCAGCTAGCGCTTCCATAATATTTGATAGAACCGCATTTCTCGAGACAATTAAACGATAAAATACGAAAGAATACGCGGGTCTGTTCGTCTGGGGGCGAATTACAGATTAAAAAAAATTGTTTTCAGAAAATAGAACCGACTTGAAAAACAACAACAATAAAAATGCACTAAAAAGTGAAAAATGATTCTTTTGGAATTATTCCAGCAAAATTTATAGATCTATGGACTGGAGTTATTCGAGTCGGAGCGAGTTGAAAAATTTTGTCTTAATATAAAATTGTATAAAGCCTACATGGTAAAGGAAAAGAGCGCCTGCATGAATAATTCCAGTCCCCAGACTTACAGATTTTGCTGAAAAAATTTAGAAAGAATTACTTTTCACTATTTAGCGCATTTCTAAGAATTTTTTTTTTTTTTTTTTTTTTTGAAGCCGTTCTATTTTCTGAAAAAAACTTTTTTCAATGATTTTTCGTTTCTAGCGTTAGCGGCAATATTACTTTAAAATTGGGAGTTTTCTATTTGAAGATAATTCCAAAACTACCGTATTGAGTCTGAAAAATATTTAATGGGACCACCACTGGATCATCCTCTATGATTTAAAATAAAAAGTTGCCCAAGTTGAGAAATTATGCTGGAACAAACATTAAAAAAATAAATAAATAATAAACATACAGACTATTTCGGCGTCGAATTGATAACCTCCTCCTTTTTGTTTCAAGTCGGTTGAAAAGCGGTGAAGATGTCCGTGTGGCCACCCCACCCCACGCCACCCCACGACACCGCCAGCGGAAAATTGCCTATGATAGTGGTTCACATCCTCACCCAATGCAATCAGCACGACTTTAAAGCACAACTTTCTAAATCGCTATTTTTCAAAAGTTTCCAAAAATTCGTGCAAATTTTCTTCCATTCCGTCCAGAAGGATATCTACAAAAATTGGGTGGGCATTTTTTTTTGCTTTCACCGCGCAGCTTGTTGGACAGATTATTTTTTTGGTCAAGTTTTTGTCAATGGTATAGAACGAAGGAAGTGCTGAAAAGGAGAAGATGAAGGGCTGGCGTGAGATGCAAAATAGACGTGATGGTGATATAGAAGGCCGCTTGTTGGTGGCTTCGGTAAAACCTTGGCCGGCGCCTTTTTTCGAATGGTTGGTGGAGCTGGCGCGAGGACCGACCGGTAAAATTTCGAATTCTTCTCGCCGATGGCGAGTGGAGGAGGGAGGGCTTCAACCCTTAGAGATTCTTCGTGAATGCCCTCCAGGACGCCCGCGTAGGATTCCGATTCAATTCAGGATAAACTCGGAGCCAGAAGAAAGCAATTTTGAAAAATATTTCAATTCGGAATCGGCGTCGTCGACTACTTGCGCACATTTGTATGCCGCACGCAGGTCATAGGCTACGTAGGCAGCTAGGAATTAGGTAGGCAGTTTTTTTTTTCCGCTTATCATTTCGTTACGTTGGACCGAATTCCGTTCTTTGTATAGTTTCTACGCGGCGGCGGCGGCGGCGGCGGCAGCAGCCTATGTAATCCCTTCGAGGCGAGACGCGCATCTCTCGACTCATGAAATTCAAATCGACCGAACGAATTTATTCGACGACGAGAACCGCCGCTTTTCTCTTTTCCACCCAACCCTTACCATCCAAGCAGTCGATGGAAAATTGAAAATTTATCCGTAAAAAAAACAAAAAAGAAAAAAAAAGGACGTATACGAGAAGGCGGTGCGGTGCGGTGCATGGTGCGGTGCGGTGCGGTGCGGTGCGGTGCTTTATTATAGACGTCGGTTTTATAATATCATGTCGAATGGTGCTATCGTTACGATTGTGCGGATTGGTGTGCCAGGGCAGGGCATTGCCGCAGCTACGGCCGGCCTACGATCGACGAGTGACGACGACGACGACGTACCGCACCTACGATCTGCTGCAGGTAGACGATAGCTACTTTCAGCCATATTAATACGGTACGGTACGGTACGGTACAGCTAACGGGTAGGTACCTACGTACGTCCTACCATACCTATATTTTACAGAAACGTACGTACGTACGTACGTACGTACCCACCTCAGGCAGAAGCTGCTGCAGGTAGCCCGCTTGCCTACCTGCGACAGGTTGCTTGCGTACGTGTCGGCGTGCGCGGGAGAGTGTCGAGTGCCAAGACGAAGAGGAGGCTGGAAATCGAATCGAATCGAATCGAAGCGAAGCGAAGCGAAGACGTTAACGGCAACGCAGACGACATGCGGTCCCAAAAGACAATCCTTTTGTTTCAATCTGTTGGCGGATAATGATATGCGTGAAACATAACGATGCGGAAGTGCTGCCTCCTGTTGGGACACGAAATTCCCAAACCAGCCCATCTATCAGCCGCTTTCACTTTGCGTAGGAAAAAGTCGCCGTTGATTTCAATATTCTATCCAACGTGCTTCTTCTTCTCTTTTCTTTCTTTCGCTTCACTTCGCTTCACTTCGCTTCAATTTGCCTTTTTCGAACGCAACCTTCGTACGTACAGCCGTATAGCCGTATAGGCCGTATAGCCGTATAGCCGTATAGCCGTATAGCCGTATAGCCGTATAGCCGTATAGCTCTATACCTCCACTTACCAACATTCTCCTTCGCTTCATTTCGCCATACTTTCTTTTCGTTTCCCCTATCTACCTATCTAAGCGTACTACGTCCTTATAGATACATATAGGTAGATATAATATGTCCTATAGACAATAGATACCTTCGTAGATAGATGTGTAGGTACGTTGGTACGTTGTATTTACTCGCGTTTTTTTTTGTTTTTTTTGTTTTTTTTTTTTTTTTTGTTTTTTTCCTTTCCTCTCGAATCGAATCTATTTATTTTACTTCGTACCTCGTTTGTTTTTTGTTTTCTCTTTCTCTGCTGTTTGATTTTATAATGTTTATCAAGTAAGCATTATAAGAGGTAGGTACGTACGCACCACGCAGGCAGACACTGGTAGGCTCGTAGGCGTATTATTGGCGGTGACGGCTGGTGAAGGCTTTTGCGACGGTCGACGATTCGTATTCTGCGGAAGGGCGGCGGCGCGCCAAAATTAATTGCACGCGACGTTTCGCAAGAAATGGCCGCCGCACCTTTTCCGGTTTGCGATCTGCGATGTACCCCTTAATTAGGGCGCCGCAGTTGACGTTCGTTGCTGCTGGCCGAACGTATCCGTGTACCCGTAGGTACTCCAATTTGAAGGGATGCCAAGACCGCGTGCTGAACGGGTCGAATCCGCCGCCGCCGCCGCCGCCGCCGCCGGTTGTTACGCGTCACTTTTGTGGAGACTCCAATTCGAATCGGTTTAAAAAACGTATCTCGAATCAGGCCACCCGAGACTCACGCGAGCGGAGCATACGTTTACACTTGACACAGCCATAGGCTGAGCTTGGTACGGTGCCAACGTACCAGTTTCCCTCCTCACTTTCCACACTATAATTTGTTCTTTTGTCGCGTTGTTTTTAACGCTCGAAGCATCGTATTCGCATTGTGGCGACTGGTTTCTCTCTCCGCTGGTAGCCATCAACGGCGGTTCGACTGGCACTGCTTACGAACACTTAGACTCGTCTCGCCGCAATATCTGCGCAGCGGATAGGGTAAAGGCGGTACTTCGCGACACTGTAAGGTGAAATTTTAACATTCGAGCACAACTGTAAAATCAGTTTTAAAGTTGCAGCACCGGTTTCGCGGCTCCCTGGAACCAGAAATCTATCTACTATTAATTTTAAACGTAGTAGGTACCTATCGAATTAAATTTAATTATTTTCATAACTGATAACAATGAAACTAAAAAACATCAAAATCTTCAGTCTGTGACGCTAATAGTTTAGTTATTGCATTAGTTTGCGACACTCCAATTAAAATAACCTGAATCAACTTTACTTTGCCAAATAATTATTTAATAGCTCCTCGGAACGGGAAATCTAGCTATTACTATCCATTTTACGTATAGTAATGAACCAAATTTTATTATTATCATAATTTTTAATACTGGAGCAATATAGCATCGAGATCCTTTCTTTGTGACACTAATTGTTCAGATAGTAACAGTTATTTCGCTAGTTTGCGACACTGTTGTTAAAAAAACATACACCAACTTCACCTTACAAATTAGAAAACTCCAATGGGGAATACTGCAGATTGGTTTCATCTAAAATGTAACAGATATTACAGTTCGTATCCGGCAACAATACATAAGTCTAAGAATGGCTAAAAAATCGGATGTCACAATTTAATACATTAACATCTTCTTCTTGCACTCATTTGCAACAAAAGTGTTGCAAACTAATGAAATAACAAATTTCAGGCAATAGTTGGATTTAAGTCAAAATAGTAAATGAAAATTTATCGTTCGTATAAAATACCTACGTGCTTTTGTCCATCCATCAGGATTGCTCTTTCTATAACAGCAAATTGTCAGTCGTTCAAATTAATTGCTGGACCATGACTTACCACTTTTTAGGAAATCATCAACCGAGGTAGGCAGTTAGAAACAGTGATAACTTTTGACTCCTCAAAAAAGTGTACGTGATAAATATTTTTTATGCGTATGCGATGCTTTCAAAATAAGAAGATAGAGATTCTTTTAGAAAGTGCTGAACATCCCTACCTTGTATAGCAGTAGTCTTAATTTTTACATATTTAGGCGAAAAGTGTCGCAAACCTGCGCAGTGTCACCGACTACTGCCTTCGCTAATACGGTATACGCGATAACGGCACTCTCTCGTCCAATTCCATTTCATTCCAATTTGGTTTGTGAAAATGGTCGTCGGAACAGGCTGCTCTAGGAGAAGGAGGCGAACTGAAAATTTTGGTATACTCCTCTCGTGAGATGTGAGTAGAGAAAATTGGAGCGCACTTGGCGCCTTGTCGCAAGTTGTGTCCTCTCCCCTTACCCCTTTCATCGCGTATATTATCACACGTATCGAACGGTTTGCGTTTGTGGGAGCCGACTAGCTCCACACTCCTCCAATGTGCAGCTCTCACACGTCGCCGGGTAACTCCACCACAAAGCCACCCTTCCCCAATCCGAGGATCTATCAACTCGACCACACCTTGCAGGGTGACTTGTTAACCTCATTCCTGTCCACTCAGAAGGCACAAGAAGCGAACCGATAAGTGGATAGGTGGATAGGTGGATAGGTGGATAGGCGGGTAAGCGGTTAGGTGGATAGGTGGATAAGTGGATAGGTGGATAGGTGGATAGGCGGGTAAGCGGTTAGGTGGATAGGCGGAAAGACGGATAGGTGGATAAGTGGATAGGTGGATAGGTGAAAAAGTGGATAGGTGGATAGGTGGATAGGCGGGTAAGCGGTTAGGTGGATAGGCGGAAAGACGAATAGGTGGATAAGTGGATAGGTGGATAGGTGGATAGGTGGATAGGCGGAAAGACGGATAGGTGGATAAGTGGATAGGTGGATAGGTGGATAGGTGGATAGGTGGATAGGTGGAGAGTGGATAGGTGGATAGGTGGATAGGTGAAAAAGTGGATAGGTGAAAAAGTGGATCGGTGAAAAAGTGGATAGGTCGATAGGTGGATGAGGATGTGGTTTCGTAACCACGAAGAGAACGTAGGTAATGTAAAACAGGCAGGTAAACCATACCTACACGACGCCGGGTATTGCACAGTTCGTTACCCGGCTGTGGTGAGCATAAATCCCTGGTGACCGCGGCGGCGTACACACTCATCCACTATCTCTGCCAAAGAAAAGCGCCAGCGAAAAGAGAGAAAATAAAAAAAAAAAACTTTACCAAATAGAAAATTCTTTAAGCCTCGAGAATGTTATACAGCTTCGGTATTTCCTTCGTCTGTCGAGAAAAGAAAAAGCTCGAGTAGCGAGGGTGTCTATGAGGAACGCAGAAAAGACAGGGAGCGAGTGGGGACAAAAAGAGAGTATAATATATTCTAATAATATAAAATAAGCGCCATATCTCTGTGGAAAAAAAAGACAAAAAAGACAAAAAAGACAAAATAGCGAGTCGAGCGACTGTACTGGTGTATTGTATTGTACTATTGTATGTGGTTCATTCTTGTCTATGGGTACAGTAATGTTTCGTAAGAATAGGAGAGTAAAATAGTAACAAAACAAAAAAAAAAAAAAAACTATTGCTCCAAGACACACACCATATTATGTACACCACACGTTGCAAGAAAAAGAAACATTAGCGTTTTCTATTCCCTCAACGATCGTGCATTACAATATAAGGAATACTCTCGAATCCGACGTCGCAATATCGCTCTATAAAAGATTATGAGATATCCAAAAATGAGACGAAAAAAAAATAAAAAATAAAAAAGGAAAAAGAAAAAAATAAGTAAAAATGAGAGAATAGCGAAAAACTATACCGAAAATTTAACCGAACGAAGGAAAAAAATGAAAACGTTACTGACGATAATAATAAGAAATAATATTTTATACGCCTACCTATCGTCTCCTTCGATTCGGTTATAAATAGCTTATGTACGAGTACGTACTTACATTTCAGTTTTTTTGAAAATAAAATAATAATAATAGTAATAATAATAATAATAATAATAATAATGAAAATAATGATAATAATATAATAATAATAATCTTCGTTTGTATTTGTTTTCTTGAAAAAAAAAGAGAAAAAAACAGCAAAAGAAAAAAAGAGAACAGAAAGTGAATAGAAAGAGGAGAAGTTAAGCGAAGCCGCTTTTTCAATTTTTTTAAACTTCCAAATCGCAGTCATCTCTTCAATTTTTGTTAAATGTTTTCAATAGCTTAAGATATATGATTTCAAATTGAGAGAGGTCTCGACTTGTCTTTTCACATGCGAGTTAAGCAGAAGAAACTTTCCTCCAAAAGACTGCCTTAACTTAATTAAAATGTAATTAGGTAGGTACGTATAACTTGTTTAATAATTAATACAAACGTCAAGTTATGGTAGGCTCAAAGTTATTCGCTATACGATAGCTTTACAGCTGTAAGACGAGGCAGAGAAGGAAATGCTTCTAAACAGACTCTCCATGCCCCACACGAACTACCTATATGACCAGTTTCCATTTTAATTCCAGTATAATTATTGTAGGGTACGTAGGTACCACCTATTCAAAAGTTCTTTCAACGTTCGATTTAGAAACGCACAGCCCATCCCAAAACGATAAAAAAAACCATTAAAATGAGAAATTCTGCGACAACTCCGTTCCGAAGAGCTGCAGGTACGTAACGCAGGTAAACGAAATGTGACAAAATGTAACGTATTATTGAAGTGAAACTTCCTCGCCTACCATAGTAAACTAAAAAGCTCTAGCGCAGCAAGTCTCGCCAAAATAAGGAGATTTTCGAGGAAAAAATTATGAATTTTGATGGTCACATTGATTGTCTGTAAATTTATATGCGTTAATGGTGTATTAAGATTGTGAGAAATGCGTTATTTGCTGAAAAAGTATTAGACAATGTGAAATTTAAAAGCACTTTTTCTTGAAAAAATGTAAAATAAATTAAGATAACTAAGTATGGTACATCATCGTATAATTTAAAATAAAACCAATGAAATATAATAAAGTTATAAAATAAAAAAAAAAGGAAAACATAAACATGCAGATTTTTGTAAAAAGAAAAGTTCATGCAAATTAGAAAAACTAAAGAGGGAAAAAAAGCTTTGGAAGTACCGTAGTGCCAATCCGCACCAAAATCAATAGGTCTCCGTGGCTCAGTAAAAATGTTCGTACCAAATTTCATGATTACTGGACAAAAATTGCGACCTGTACCATGAGAACAAGAAATTGACTTATATCTATATATATATATATATATCTATATATATATATATATATATATGTAAAATAAAAAGATTCTCTTCGCTTTATCTTCTTATTCTTTCCTGCTTATCGTCTATTCACGCTCTACACTTCCTTATCGCTCTATTGTCCATTTCTCGTACAGGTTACAGTCATTTTTGCTCTCATTCATCGTACGTTCGTCAGTTCATGCACTTTAATTCTGTTTTAGCTTTCATACTTTGTACACTTTCCTATGTGAAACGACTTCGTTTTTGAATTTACTGTATTTTCAATAAAGTTAAATTCATCCAAGTCGTTTACTCTCTCGTAAGATTTTCAAACGATCTTACATATATATGAATTTGAGTTAGGAGCCAACATTTTCCTAAGGTCATGAAACAAAAAACATACCCACTCCAACCTTAGAGGTTAATACCGCACCAAGCAATAAATATATATATATATATATGTATTACACAAAATTTTGTGTTCACCATTCTGAGAAAACTACCAGGTGGATACAGCTGCAATTTTTAAAGGAGATAGTTCTTATATTGGAGCAGATCTGAAGGAAGCTTTTTGCTTATCGGTTCATTAGTTTCCAAGAAAACTGAAAAACAAAAAAATTCCTGGAAAAGTCGTTTTTTTGGAATTCTGAGAAACTGACGAAATAGATAATACTGAAATTTTTACAAAAGAAAACTATTGTATGGAAGCAAATCTGAAAAAAGATTGGTGCTCATCGGTTCAGTAGTTCTTGAAAAAACTAAAAACAAAAAATCTCAGGAAAAGAGGTCTTTAGCGATAAAACATCGAAAGATCGATATTTTTGTTAAAGATATGGTTAATTGTCAATAGTTTTTTGTAATTTCTTAACCTAAAACCAGCAATGAAATATAGATATATCGATAAATATCGATATAAATATCGAGTAAGGCATCCGAAATCAAACAGCTCATATGTTCGATCTTTATATGTAGTGGTATTTAAATGCTAATGATGTTATAATTCCTTAAGAATGAGACATCATGCAGCTGAAACACTGATATCGACTTTGTCTTGAACTAATTCAAAACGTTTTATTTTTTTAACTTTGTGATGTCCTATGGCTGAATTCTTTTTGACTGAAATTAAGTCTCTCGAACATGGCAGAATAACATGTTTTGAATAAATCAGCAATAAGCACAAAGTGTCGACAGAAGAACTTAACGAAGTTTTGATCCACAAAAGGGTCAAAGAATTGCCTACACGAGGACTTTAACTTATGACTTGAGACCTGAACTTGCTGCTATCCGCCTACACAAGAAGGACTACTTGTAAAACAAACCTAGTACTGGGTATTGCTTAAACAAGAGTGTTTGAAAAGTAGAATTTGTTTTACAATGTAGCCTTTCTTGATAGCAAGGTTTCCGCGAAAAAGTCGACATACAATAAGTGGAGCAAAAAGCGATAAAGTAAAAGATGTTGGCTGCATGTGTGTTATTGGCAGGGTTTTTACCTTGCATTCAATTCTACCTTGTGCCATACTCCATCTTGAATTATTTGTCGACCAAATAAAATCTTGTTGTTTATACAAGGTGTCGAATTATGTACCAGGTGACTCGGTAATAAAAACTTGACAAAATATTAATAAAACTGTCTGAAAGAGAATTTCATTTGGTTATTGTCGCCATATATTTTCATTTTCATAATATATTCGCTTTGGACATTATACTGTCTTAATTTGTGTTTTATATTCTGCATGATGTCGTCATTATGTTTTCAAAATTATTTTTATTTTGATGTCAAAAAATCTCGGACTTCTCACGAGCAACTTGGTTTTCTAGCGAAGCATTGCTGCTCTAGAGTTTTTTTTTTACTTTGGACAGGTAGGCCAGCCAATAAATCTCGTAGAGGTTATAAATTTACCAAAATTTCACAAATAGATCGCGGCTACTACTTTTTTTCCCAGTGAAGAATAGCCTGTTGCCAGTTAGAATTTCATTCTTCATCTTAATATTTTGATCGATGCTTTTTTCCCAGTGAAGGAAAGCCTGTTGCCATTTAGAATTTCATTCTTCGTCTTAATATTTTGATCGATGAATCGTGACAATTTTTTTAATATTTTCAATTTCAACAATTGTCTGTTTTCTCGAGACTTTTGTTTAATGTGGCTCCCACTCTCCGGAAAAAAGAGACATATTTTTCACAATTAGCCTATCAACGGAGTAGATTTGTTTGGAAAAGTTTCCACCTAGCTCTGGATTCTAACGCACACCTTTATTTAAGCCTCGGAAGCAGTGTGCTTCAAGTCTCTATCAGCATCACACCAGCTTCGATTGGTATTCGAAGTAAATGGTTCCTGCATCTGGCGTTTCTCTGCCATCCCACTTCTTCTCAGTCGGGCAACAAACATAAAAATGATAAAATAAAACAATTTTTCAAGAAAATAAATTTTAAAAATAATCGTGAAATGAAAACAGGCTAAATAGGTGGGTACATTTTTCACGTACGAGCATCCAATTTCATCACATGACACCTAAATGCAACTTACAAAGCATCAATGGTATAATTAGGTATGTAGTACCTACCCATATAAAATAAAGGTGTTTATACGTAGTACACGCATCAGAAGTAAAACTTACGTTTATGTATAATCAATGTGGGCGCAACGAACGACTGACACGACATGAATCGGTTCCTCAAGTAATGTTTGCTTATCAGTTGATGAAAGCACAAAGAATATATCGTTATTATAAGCTTTTAGTCTACTCACTACTGCCATTTTAAAATATACCAATACTGCAGCCATCCTTCTGCAACGAAATAACATTTTATTTCGCATGAAGCTAAACCAAAAATAATGTATACATGAAAGCTCATTGTGGAATACCTTGTCGTGAGAAATATTCTCACCAGAAGGAAATTCTACAGAATTTAAGAGTGTTCAGCCACTTTGTACACAAGTACGGGTAAGCCACAACCAGACCAAACACTGGCGATTTTAGAGCCGGTTCTGAGAGTTTATATACTGGTTTTGGCACACGCACACAGACACACTTATGTATATATACATATGTAGGTGTGTAGTAGAATTCACGTCATTTCTTATTCATTGCTGAAGCAACTGATAAGAAATGACATAATGAGTTCGTGTACTGGTCCGAGACATTACCGAGATCTTTATCTATCGTTTTGTCATCGGCCAAACTTTGCATCTTACTTGCCTGTGGGTGCAAGTAAGAGCATACGAACAAACAATGTATTTTATATATTGTTGAATATAATACGGATAAGGAATGACGTGTGTACGAGATCTATAGTCCCCACACTTATCTTTTGAAAACTGATTTTTGATACAAATGCAAAATTTATAGGAGGGTGAATTTGGCAAAACGAATCGATGGAGAGTGTTGCAAATCACGCGAGTATTAATCACCTAATACGCATGCCAGTCACACGCTATTTTCTGCAAACACCTCCCCCCCAACAATAAATAAATTAATTAATTAATTAAATTCGGAAAATATTATTGTTTGTTTTCGAATCAAATAATAATGAATAATTTTACTTTTTTTAACCAAAAAATTTTCCCATCCGCCAACTGTCAAAGTCAAGAAATAATTTCTCAAAAAAGTTTTTTAAATCAAATGTATGTATATAGTAGAAATCATTATACCAAACACGAAACACCCGCCTACAACACATAAAATGCCTGGTCCCTTCACTTCCATGTTAAGGAAAATCAGTTACAAGAAATTCTGCTATCGGAGCCAATTGAAGCTGAGAAACCGGCTAGAAGAAACTCATTCACTTGTGCCTCCTTAAATTTTTTCATACAACTCATTTTTTCTATCCAATCCAAATATTCTTTCACTGGTCACTTTTGTGCCTCTAAAAAACACCTGGTGTGATTTAATCAATAAGTACTTACGCAGTTTTATTGCATTTTAATGACCAATAAGTATAAAAATTTATGTCATAATTTGTATTTTTGATGATATGTACCGATTAATTTGCAACCACCATTATTTTGTGGGCCCACATATCCATTAAAACATTAGTTACAGCGATTTGTTTGTAGCCAGCTCTTCCAAATATTTTTCGAGAGGATATAATTTTGTTTTGAAAATTTTTTTTATAAAATCCAATTGAAAATTAAATAGTTCGAGTAAAATAAAATTTCTAATAAAATAAAATAAAAAATAAAAATCAAATAAATAGTATGAAATAAAATTTGAATTAAAATAAAATGATTGAAAAAAAATTCGACTGAGTCTTTGTTTGTAAAAGCAAAATCATACAAAATTAATTCAAGAGTATTCAAATGACAAAGATATTGAAAGTTCAGGCAAAATAGTGTTTTTATGTGAAAAACTGCACAAATGAAAATAACGTATAAATTATCAATAGAAATGGAATTTTAATGCACTGAAAAATAAATAATTCGGATAAGTGTGAATGAAGGAATGTAAAGAGCTGTGCTTGCATCACAAAAAGTATACTCTCAGACAAAAGTGTGCATGCAACTTTCTGAAAATTGTCCTTTTTTTATAAAATATTTTTGGCAAAAATATACAAAAATTACAAGAATTTTAGATGAATACAGAAAATTTTAATAGTATGGTAAATAATAAAATTCACAAAAATAAGAAATGTTACAAATGAAATTTTTAAATACCTTATGTTAGTCAAACTAACTCTTTATTTCACGTATGATTTTGAGTACGATAACCAAATTTATGACTTTTACAACAAATTGATGTTAAATCAGCACTTTGATTGTTTGAAGACAAACTTTGTTGAAATTCTGTGTAGAGTCTTTGGCCAATTTAGGTCAAATTTTGACATTACTTATACCAGAATAACGATTAAAGATGATTTTGTCAAGGTAGAGCCAATTTTTGGCGATGTAGTTTCAATTGTGGAATAGTTTTTTGTTCAAATTTTTTAGTTCAAGACAATATTATTTCACCAGTTTAATTTGGACGAATTTGTTACACACAAGAATCAAGATAACTAACGACTTTATAGACTTTTAGGCAACTCAAGCAGGGCTCCTGAAAAGTTCAGCAATTGACAATAGTCTTGGAAATTTGGTAACTTGGCTGGACTTTGCACATAAGCAGGATTTTCAGCAAATGATGAAATTACAACGATTTCAGTAAATTACAAACTTTTTGACCTAATGAGTGTAGCTTGAAAGCGTACAAACAAAACAAGTTGAAACAAAGTTACCCAACTTAAAAAAATCACAGAAAATTATGCAAAATTACGATTCAAAGCACTTAATTGTGTCTTATGAAAACTTCAGTTTATAAAAATATTAATAAAATTGTTTTTTGTGCTAATGTTTGAAAACCTTCACCGAGAGATGCTACCATGTAGAGGTTGTGAACCTGATATTGAATGTAATTGAAGAATAAAATAAATATTTTCTCAAAGTTACATCTCAGAAGTGTGTAATTGGAGCAAAGAAAGTTTATATAAAGTACAGAGTGTGAAATGTATGAAGGAAGCGAATGTGTCCGAAGATGAAGAAATGAGCGGTGGAACAATTATCAGTGTAGCCACGAGTATGAATGTATTAAAGTGATTGATTGAATAAAGTCTGGTGTTGGTAGGAGCTTGAGGGGAAGAGTATTGGTGATCCCATCAATATAAATATCGATTAATATCGATATTATTTTGCAATTTTTTTAAGTATAAGCACTCTTTCTTTCCATCTCCATCTACATCTCCATCTACATCTCCATCTACATCTCCGTCTACATCTCCATCTACACTCACATCTACATCTACATCTACATCTACATCTACGTATACATCTACATCTCTATTTCTGTCTCTATCTCTATCCTCATCTCTATCTCAGTCTCCATCTACAAACAGGGTTTTCTGGCGAAGCATTGCTGCGTTAGAGTTTTTTCTATTCTATAAATTCGGTTTTCTCTCGCTCCCTCTTTATTTCAACAAATCAATGACGTTAAGATGCAAGTGACTAAAAATATCGATACCTATTCGAGTATCAATGTAATTTTATACGCAGGTATCGGCAGGATTGATATTACTCAAATGTAGGTGTAGGTATCGCTGATACTGAATAACGATACCTTTGGCCAAGTATCGACATCTCTATGCGTCGCCATTTCAGGTAAGGAATATAACGGTGGTTGATCTCAAAGAGTCTCGAATGACCGTTTAATAAAATATTATTATTATTGGTCAAAAAAAGTGGTCTTAGGCTTGCCACGCAGATGATGTACAAAATACTAATGCTATCTTCTCATCCAACCTCGATAGTGGTGTTTGGTGTGCAAACAAACAAAAAATTGATGTCCCGTTTTATTTCTGATGTTTTGTAAACAGTAGACTACATTAATGTAAAAACGGTCGTGTATAGGTCACCAATTTTTTTCACCGAAAATTTGTAGTAAATACGATGGGCATTCAAAAAGTAACTCGACCTATTTTTTTCCTCCTGTATCGGGCAACACTGGAGTAGGGGCCCGTGGCTTTTACGTGTAGGAGGGTTATAAAAATCAGGAATTTTTTTACCTTTCATTATTGCGGGCTGTGTTTCATCGACTGGAGTATGAAGACTTCCCGAGCCACTGTGTGTTGCCAGTACTATGGGATGGGTGTCACTTCACACTTTGGCGGGATGAGATGAGAAAGGCGGGTTTCAGCACACGATAAAGTAAAATAAAATAAAAAATATTTTTCTGAATTTTTATTACCCTTCTACGAGTGAAAGCCACAGGCGCCGACTCCAGTGTTGCCCGATACAGGAGAAAAAAACAAGATCAAGTTACTTTTTGAACGCCCCGCCTATAATTATAACGGAGGAAGAAGGCGAAATGAAAAGTGGCACCACTTTCGTAGTAAAATATCCCCTTTCCGAGGAAAGTGTTAATTTTAAATCTTTTTTTCGTCCAAGTAGGTAAGTATGAAGGTAAGTGAGCCTACTTAGCTAATTCGTGTTTGCGGTAATTTATGAATTTGTAATACTCATTGTACGTACGTACGCGTTCATTCGTGTAATTCGATTATTGAAGTGGAAAAGAAACATATTCTCTTTATTGCGGAGGAGGGCGAGTGTGGGGCGAGCAAACTCAACTAATTCGGTATCTGAAGTGGGGGCACAATGGCTGCGAAAGTACGGTGCCATTGCGCGTAACAGCGTTCGGAGTGGGCTGAGGATGTTTCCGTATTTTGATAACATAACATAATATAATATGATATAATATGGCACGTAGGTACCTTACGGGTGTGGGTAGCTACTTAGTCGGCTGCCTATTGGCTGGCGTGTCTGTCGCCGACCCCAAAATACGGTAAGCCGTCCGAGTCGGAACGGTATTCGGCAAAGTAAAACTCTTCGTTGGTAATACGGTAGATACCCCCACGTCTGTAGGCAGTCTTAGGCACCGTTTTAGTCGCACCTAGCTATACTATTATTATTATACGTACGTAACCGGCCTTCCTCTCACCCCCTCCTACAGCTTACTTACAACTTTTCACGTACCTACGTGAACAGACAAGTCACAATTTTCCTCGCCTTCCTTTCGCAACTGAACGGAGAAAAGAAAACGAAAGAAGAAGAAAAAGAAAAAGAAAAGAAAAGAAAATCGATGGCTGCAATTATATTTTTATCGGGAAACGGGACTTCAACTGGAAATCTGGATAATATTCTGCTTCGGTTTTTTCCATCCCTTCGTTTCAACCTGTGCTCTGGCCCCTGTCTTCCGCTGCCGGCCTCCCTGCTGCCCGCTCAACCGTAATCGGTGCCGGTGGCTCGACGAGGGCGACATGGACGGAACAAATAACGAAAATACGAGCCGGTAATGCCGGGCGTCAGCCCTTAAATTTAAATTTATTCGAAAGCGCTTTTTTGAAATGAAAGTCAGGTTTACTTTTGTAATTACAAACTTTTCTCGTACGATACGATTTCATAGCAGGGAATAAGAACGGCGACGGGGGCGGGGGCGGGGGCGGGGGCGAGGGCGCGTGAAAAACGAATTTTATTGGCGCGGATGTCAGTCGAATGTACGTCACGAGAAGGTGCTCCCCCAGGGGGCTGTTACACATAGACCGCAATATGGCTGCTTGATTGCTTTACAACTTCATTCGGAACGAAGTCTGTCTGTCTTTCCTCCTTCCAAGTTATCTTCTTTTTATTCTTCTTCTTCTTCTTCTTCTTCTTCTTCTTCTTCTTCTTTTTACTCTTTACTCTTTTACTCTTATATTGTTCCATCTCTTATTTTCTGTTCGTTTCTCTCGCTCGCGTCTCTCTACATCATTGTGGTCTGTTTTTACAACGTTCGAATGAGAAAAGTGGGTAGCATCTCCGAAACGCTACCTCCCCATTCGTACCCGTCGTCACATTTTTTTTTTCCCCGATTTATTTCATATACACGTACGTACGTCTTGTAATCTGTTTCACGCCTTGTGCGGTCCGCACGAACGGAGAGAATCGAAAACGAAGTAAAAGCGTGGTGAAAGAAAATAATTTAGCAGGCTATTATTGGGTGGATAGGTGCGCCTACGTGGGCTACCCGTATGCGTCCGTCGTATCGTTTTGAAACTGCGAATAGCAGAAATCGGGCCGATCGGCTGGTTGGCAGGGGCTGCGTACCGTGCTGCGTGCCGACCGGCCCGTACGGTCGAAACGGGAACGGCTGAAAGGGTGACGTGTAGCCCATGCCGAATACGCCTAACGTAACGGAGGTGTGTAGCCAGCGCCTGGACTCGACTATAGGCCGCAGAGAATCGACTGTGTTCGTGCACTCGCGTAGCTGGTTGCGTACGGACGGGCGGCCGCCCCTAGGGGTAGGTAGTCGAATAGTCGAGCGTGAAAAAGGTCGGCTGTCGATGGGCGGCCTCCGTCTGTCGCGTACGCACGCAGCCTACACCCACGCAGGTGTCTGTCTAGCCACCCCACCCGTCAGCCAGCGGGTAGGTACCCGTAATAAAATAATTATCGCAATAATTAGCGTTATACCTGCTATCGTAATGTGAAAACTCAACCATTTCGTTTTCCCGTCGCGCTCCTACACGTACCTGCCTCATTATTATTAGATATTATTAGATAATATTATAGTACCTATCCATCCGTAGGTATGCCCGTATTCGAGTCGTCGGCGACCCGACCGCCGAAATTCGACGGCAATTCGCGTTTGCGCCTTACAGGCTACCGGGAAGATGGTGGGACGGTGGTCGCCATCCGCGAGACGTATTTGCAGGCGGCAGCCCATCCGCAGGTACCCAAGTGCAAGTGCAAGTGCAAGTGTAATTATGAAGCGGGCATACCGACGCCCCTTTGGAATCGTAACCGCATTTCAGAGCGTTTTCGGGCCGAACTCGGAGGCGACCGGTTCGCCGAATATCGCATGAAAAGCGCGTCGTCGCGCCTACCGACGAGGAAACGCCGCCTTTAGCTGCTCTTTCACTTTCGCTTTCGCACCCTCGTTCAAATTTCACTCGTCATTTAGTTTAGGCACGTAGGTACTCGGGTAGGTGAGCACCTACGAGTAGGCTACGTCATGCCGGATACGTAGGACCTGTATACGCGTAGGTACGTACCTACGTACCTACGTACCTCCCTCACCAACTGCCCACCTCACGGACTAACTAGCGACAGTTCTCAATAGGCGTTAAAACTTTAACGGCTCGTAGCTACGATTTTAGGCGCCCTTAATTAGGTACCGATACCCGTCGCCAATACGTACGTCGTTTGTGCCAAAAACGCAGCGACGCGGTGTCTGCACCGCCGTCGCCGTCGCCGTCGCCCACATTTGTTTGGGCGTAGGTACGAAATGTTGGCGAGCGGTTAGGGGCGGGCGAGCGCGCCAAATCCGATGCTAAAGCACCGTCAACCAGCAAATTTATGTACGTACTTTCCGAACCGTCCAAGTTGTCCGGAAAAGCCAATTATCTGGGTGTCTGATTTTTCCTGCCACATCCACGCGGAGAAGGAAAAAAGGCGAAACGAAAAAAAAAAAAAGAAAAGCTGAAAAAAGAAAATCGAAAAAAACGAAACAGAACAGAATACGATTTAGTAACGAGAGTAGCGCTGCTCTACCTGCCATCACAGCGCACGGATAGGTGCGGATGAAAAGTAAAATACAGCGAGGTGCAAAAACGCGACGAGAAATCGTATATCATGGCAGCCCCCTTATAAAAACACAAATCCCTTTTACAAACGGTTAATTTAAAAGTCGTAATTCGCTGCTCTTTTTTTTTTTTTTTTTTTTTTGTTTTTCGTTTTTCGTTTTTTGCTTTTAGCTTTTTTTTTTGTTTTTTTCGCTGCCAGCAGCCACCCTTCTTACTCGTCCGTCGGCGGCAACTTTCTTTTTTTCACTTTTGGATGCCGCTTTTTCGATCAGTGCCCGGCCCGTTCCGCAACCAACTGCGACGAGCGCCGGAACGCATTAATTACGTCGTCGACGTCCCAAGCAAACGTCCTTTCGCCGGTTCGAATTTCACCGTCTCACAGCCCCATCCCCTCGTAAGCGCGTCCTCCGCCACGCCGCCACTGCCGCACACCTAATATAATGAAATTAT
Organism: Ericerus pela; assembly: GCA_011428145.1. Lineage (NCBI taxonomy): Eukaryota > Metazoa > Arthropoda > Insecta > Hemiptera > Coccidae > Ericerus > Ericerus pela. The sequence continues at coordinate 26,328 of WOFM01001989.1, forward strand.
TACACGGACCAACAAGCGACGACGCTACCTACAGTCGTGCGATACGACGCGAAATAATATTCTAACAAATTGGGGTCCATCTTCGAACTTTAACTCGACGTCGCAAACTTATTGCATTTTACAGTTTTTTGGGCTCGATTTCAACATCGAAGCCCAACAGCTTTTTGCTTTCTTCTCGCGTCGCCGACACCTCGTTTTTGGCAAAATATAATTATTTTGGTTTGCGTTCCCGCTAGCGGTGCGTCACGCGGCTACGAATTTCACGAGTGCTGCGAGAAACTTAAAGCGCAGTAGGTAACTTTGGACTCGGCTATTTTTTCCGTAATTGACCTACACTCGAGCCTAGGTAATTGTAAAGAAGGGTGTTAAGAAAGAGGGCTTGCGAAGCCCCAAATGCGACCAACGACCTCATACGCGGCATAATTTTGGGCAAAGTTTCGGGTAGAATCTTTTTACGCGCCGAAGTATTTTTACGCTATATTCTTCATCACCGTTTTTGAAACGATCGCAAAATACTGATGTATAGGGGAAATCGAGTCGAGCGTAGGGGTCAAAATGTTCACAATTCGAGATCAGATCGCTTAGTAGGTAGGATGTGTGGAAAGACAGGTGTGCGAATTTTTGACGCCTGTACCGACCACCGTATGCGCTTTTTTTCGCAGCATTTGGACGGTGCGTAGAGAGTTGCGTAGGCTACGTACCGCACTGCTTTCACCGATTAGTGGACTGCGTGGGTGTGTTGGTGTCTTCGTACGGTTTTTCATTTTTGCTGCCGCTCGTGGACATCGCGTGGCTGCTGTGCGGTGCGCGCGGCGCTCCGAGCGGAGTCGTGACGTGCGAATCGCACACACCGACCAATTACCGGGTGTCCCGGACTTGCGGCACGCCTAGTGCTCAGCTGCGACACCCTTCGTACGCGATTCTTGTTTTTTTATTATTATTATTATTAGCCTATCAATTGTTGAAGGCCGTTATCAATTCGAACGGTGTAATCTTCATTTTGTTGCCCAGTCTTTTTATTTTCTCTTCCAGCACAACCTCTGACTTTAATCGACCATTTAATAAATGATACAAGGCGATTCGCTTTAGGTTACATTCAATTTTTACACAATCGATGCGATAGTTTTCGATTCATCTTTGAAAAAGTGTTTGTTGCAAAGCTCAACTGCGCCTTTACCGCAACGCCAATGCTGTCGAATGAAACCGAAAAAAACATTGACAAAAAAATAAATAAATTCGTGTGAAAAAATAAGTAAATTAAATAGTCGAACGAATAAATAAATAAATAAAAAGACAAATAAATAAATAAATAAAAAGACAAATAAACAAATAAATAAATAAATAAACGAACAAATAAAATATAGCCTATAGATTAAATAAATAAAAGTGTGCGAAAAAGTATAAAATGACGTTTATAAAATTTGTGCAACCCGATATATCGGAATTATCCAAGTAGACGCTAATTAAAACAAATTACGCGATGCGGTGAAATTAGACGCACCTAATTGGGATGCTCGGGTGCGTTCGCACGCTGCAGGAACGCAACGTCGACTCGAATAATTCCGGTTGATGGGGTTGGAGTGACCGCACAAGGGTCAGCCTGTTCTCATCATTTTGGCGCATTTTTTGTTATTTTTGGGCGCAGATTCGTTTTTTGTTTTTTTTTTTTTTTTTTTTTTTGTTTTTTTATGATTTTTATTACTATCGACTGGAGAAGGCGGTCGGTGGGTGTTTTTCGATCGACGGCGTCGCGTCACCCGGCCTGGGTATCGATCATAAACTGAATTGATACGAATTGATAGATGATAGCCCATTTAATATACTTTACGTGCTATCAACTCTTATCAATTATCAATTCGTACCAATTCAGTTCATAATCGATACCCTGGTGTTGACTGTGGCGGAGGAAACGTTGGAATGGTCGGCGCGTGACGGACAGACAGACCGCTTTCATGGTCGCACTCTCCATCAGTAGGGCAGTTGGTACCTACAAAAGTGCTCCTAACGCGTGTCAGTAATCGGTGACGTAAGCTTCGGTAGCTACAGCACTTACGCTTTATAAACGTGGCACGTATCAATAATTAAGTGCCTATAATTATCCATATAGTCACGGACCATAGCTGCGGTTGCCTTCGCTGTGTGTATTACTCACACTTTGGTACGATATGCAACACAGCACAGCACAGCGCAGCACAGCACAGCACAGCACAGCACAGCAAAGAACAGAATAGAACAGCACAGTACGCCCTGCGATCTGAGAGCGCACCGCACCGCAACCGCATAGATAAGTTGTAGACCTACGCCCCAAACTGGTCATTGTGCAGCGCCCACATTCGTTTTAATCTTTGACGCCCCTCTACTCAGGCCAGGCTAAATACACAATTACATAATAATTATTATTATTTAATTACGGCTACGCGTTACGGACGTAATTACGTTTTGTTTTCTCTTCTGGCCGGGCAGCCGCATCCAACCTTTCTCCGGGATGGGTGCGAAACGAACCAAAAAGCCAAAAAGCAAAAAGCAAAAAAGGCAGAGCGGCAAATGCGTTCTGTGTTTAACGTCGCCACGTAAACCGCCCACCACTATACTATAGTCTCTAAGATGGGCGTACGCGTATCGCGAGATAGTACCGATGGATAGCACGACCATAAGAACGAAGGTCCACAGTCCCTCTGATCAACCCCTTCCTCCGACACAATACCATCACCACCACCACCACTAAAAAAACACAGGTCGTTTTTTTACGATAACTTCTGTCTTTTGTTTTTTGGGAGCCAAATGCTACAGTCCCTACGGCCAGAGCCATGCCATTATGCACGCCCTTGGCCTATGGCCGACGAAAAAGGCGCACATAGGTAGCGGCAAAGAAGACGACGTCAAGCTGCGTGCACGGTACGCCAAGTGGCCTACCTTATGCGCCATAAAATCGGCAAGATGTTGCATCGATCGCGAAGGAAGAAGGTGGTCAGAATTATTATTATTATTATTATTACCAAGTATGATTGTATCGAAAGGCATCGACCATGCCAATAAATATGAGATATATCTATAAGCAAATAATACACACTTTGTAGGCTACGTAGGCTATAAGTGTAGCAATATGGCTGCCACCAATGCAGAAACCCACTCATCGTACCTCGTTTTCAGTTCGAAAATTTTTAGCCTTTCTTTGACGACCTGTTTTTTTTTTTTTTTTTTTTTTTGGTGCGATAGCGGCGCAATTTTGCTAGTGGCTAGCAAAAAGGTGGGTGGTGACCGGCGCCCTTGAAACGGCCAAAATCGAGAATCGAGTGCGGATGCTGGGCACTGCAGGCACGGCTAAGGAACGTAAGTTAGGCGTGGGCAGGCTGTTCAGCCTAATTCGGGCGCCTTCCGTAATTCTACATCGGTGGTCGTAAGGTTTTGGCGCATTGGCCAGCGCAATGTGCCCGATATTGGTGGAACTGAGCCGGCTGTAGCCAGCGCCGAGAACAAATCGTTTGGGACCCCATTAAGGAGGCTGGGCGCAGTACGACCGTCAGTCGAGCATTCGAGTAACCACTTTTTCGCGTGTGCGTGCGTGCGTGCGTGCGTGCGTGTATAGCCAACGGTTCAGAGTGACGGCGACGATAATAAGAAAATTAGCTAAAAGGCGAGGCGAAGCCAAGTGGCCGTCGACTCCGGGCAAGACGTTCGCATTGGTCGGCAACTTACCACTTGGCAGCAGTAATTCGAGCACAGCAGCCACTCGGCTTACCTATTCGAAATGCAAGAATTATTTCGACGCCCTTTCGACGCCCTTTCGACGCCCTTTCGACGCCCTTTCGACGCCCTTTCGACGACCACGAAACGGTTTCATTTGAAACTCGTTCGAGTAGTGAAACGCGAACCGACGCGCAAAATAATATGCTACTTACAACTGGTGGGTGCAATATTGGTCCGGTTATTATAATCAGGTATGACATATAGGTACTGTACCTACGTACCTACAGGCTATCTGCTAACACTCTAATCTATACTTACTATAATAATAATAATAATAATAATAATAATAATACGTAGGTAGGTACGTATGCGGCAGCGGTATCCAAGTAAGTGCACATTTATAATTATAACTACGTGTATAGCTTTATGCGCAACAGAGCGGGCGGACCCGTGTAAGGGCGCTGCTGTTGCTGCTGGTGCTGCTGATGCTGCTGCAAGTACTTACGTAACTGTACGTACCTACGTGTTAAATGGAAAAGTAGAGCCAAAAAAAAGTAAAATGAAAATAAAATGAAAATAAAATGAAAATAAAGATAAAAAATAAAGATAAAAATAAGATCGAGCGGGAGAAGGAGAAGGAGGAATCGGCGGTGGTGGCGGCAGCGGGGAAGGAAAAAAGGAAATGGGTTAAAAAAAAGAAAGAAAGATAGAAATAAAGAAAAAAACGGAAGGAAAGGATAAAAAAGGTGGTGTGAAAGTGTGCGGCGAGTGAGTTAGATTGTTGTTGGAAGAGCCATTTTGTGGATCCCCACGGTGTCATACTATAACGTGGAAATGTTTTCAACTCACCAATAAACGTAGAGCGAACGTTTAAAATACCTGGGTGGGAGGGGGGCGCGAGGGCGACAAGGGCCAGGGTGGGAGAGGAGGCGAAGGCGCAGACGAAGGCGGCGGCGGCGGCGGCGGCGGCGGCAAAAGATAACATAAACTACCTTTAACAAGTGTCGTAATATTTAACCAAAAAGTACAGCCTCGACGGCTATATAACTTAAACGGTAATGTCTTTTATACTATAATATATATAGTCGTTAAACGGTTAAACCGCCTTCCGTAATCATTTCAAACGTAGGTACGCACCTACCGACATGTGTGCGTGCGTGCGTGCGTGCGCGCGCGCGCATTATCTACTATAATTATGCATCCATATACTGTACCTATAGGTACCGTACCCGCACACTGTAATAATAATATTATGCGCTGTAAATTGTAAAAATAATATTATAGGTACTTGACTATAATACTTAGTACCTATACGCGGTATAGAGTGAAAAATTTAATAAAGGTGAAGTTTGCACGCGCTACGAGTAGTGTACCGTACAGTGTAGCCTATAATGCATACCTACGTGAGGACTGGCGATACCACCTATACATACACGTATATGTAGGTACATAGCTACGTACCTACAATAATTACGAATTCATTAGGTACCAAAGTATCTGCTCGCCCAGCATACCCTAATATAGTTACGTATTATGTACGGGTACACTTGGGGTATTCGTTTATAAGCGTATAGGTATATAATTACCTATATCGAAATTTTGTAACTATCCTACCTACTGTAATAATTACTGCGCAATTGTATAGTAAGACGTACGTACGTACGAATAATGCGTGGGTATAGCTGTAGCCTGTACCGCAGATAGCCGCTGATTTTTCCTATTCTCGCCTTTTTTCGATGGTTTATTGCTTTTCCAACTGTCGACCCGATCAATCGCCGTGCACATCCGCGCCCCCCTCCCCGGCCACCCGCAAAACGCCGACGAACGACTAGCCGATTATGCCGACCACGCCGACGATTAACGATTACTCGTGGACTGGAGGTCCGCTTCGGGACCCCAAAAGTCGGCGACCCCATAACCTGGAGGTAAAATTTCGGGCGAAGTTTCCCTCAGGGGACAGGGACAGGGACAGGGACAGGGACAGGGACAGGGACAGGACAGGGACAGGGTATCGATTATGAACTTGACTGACATGAATTGATGTTGCTGATAGCCGTTGTTGCCTCATTTAGCTACAACACACGCGCTATCAACTCTTAAAAATTATCAGTTCGCATCAGTTCAGTTCATATGATCGATAGCCAAGTTTGATAGGAGTTCAGTGCTCGTCGATTCGGTAGTTTTGGAGAAAACCGGAAAAACAAATTAGGTACCTACCTGAAAAGTGTTTTTTCAAGGAATTTGAGAAAACGATTGAAATTTTCACGACACATCGTCCTTATATCGGTGCAAAGTTTGATAATTGTAAGTTTGCTGCCTATTGATTCGGCAGTTTCCGAGAAAACTGGAAAACAAAGAATTCCTGGAGAATCGGTGGTTTAGCGATAAAACATCGATAGATCGATAGTTTCGTTAAAGGCGTCGATTACTATCGATAGTTTTTCGTAATTCCTTAACCTGAAACTGGTATAGAGGATGTGAATCGATGAAGAAGAAAGTTTTGTAACATAAAATAAAGAATAAACCAGAGTAACGTCTCAGAAGCGTGTGTATTTCACATCAATCATGTGTGATGAGTGTAAGTGCAGATTGAGTGAGATAAACGAAGGTGTATAAAGATAAACGAGTGAGCGGCGGAGATGTGTTACAGTGTAGCCGCAAATGAACATGCAAAAGTATATTACCTATAAAGATAGTCGTGTGTTCGCATGAGTGAGAGGGGAGGAGGATTAGTGGTCTCAACAACTATCATTGAAAAATCGACTGATCGATACGTTATTAGAAATCGATAACCATCGGCAGTTTTTCGAAGTTGTTGAAAATTGTGGGGACTCATCGGTATGAGGTGTAGGGGCTCGGACCCCCGACGACAGTCGCCGCCCCATAAGGCAGGCAACTTATCGTCCTTGCGACGTTAAACCAACACACAATATTACGTTCGATCGTAATTATCGACGTATACGTACAAGATAATATACGAGTACGAATCGTGACGTCATCCATCAATCACTGTCACGATTCGTACACGAACCGGCCAGCCGCCACCTACGATAGTAGGGGATGATGCGACCTGGCCGTACTTAAACAACGTACGTATTTTATTACGTACGTGTGTTTGTGTGCACCAGCCAAAACGGGTATAAAAACTCACAGAACCGGCTCTAAAATCGCCAGTGTTCGGTTTGGTTTTGGCTTGCCTATACTTATGTATAAAGTGGCTGAACACGCTTAAATTCTGTAGAATTTCCTTCTGGTGAGAATATCTCTCACGACAAGGTATTCCACAAAAATATTTAAAAATGGTTTTTGAATTAGGTAGGTACGTATAAATGAAAATTGGCAAACCGTGTTTTCTAACCAAGTATTACTGCGCTAGGGTTTTTCGCCTGTGGTCTGTCATATAAGCCAAACGAGATTCGGGCTGGGATATTACTTTTGCTCGAGTTACGTTTTCGGGTTGGGTTATTATACTTTTTGCCAGAATTTTATTCTGCAACGAACAGCTTCTTCAACCTCAAGTTCGCCGTTCGTTCGGACAAGATTTTCGAAAGCCAACCCAAGACTGGAGATGGCCACTGCGCACCCACCTGCCTAGTGCCCAGGCTAGGCTGCGTTATAAAATTATCTTAATTACCTATCACGTATGCCGAATACAGATGCGTAATTACATTTTAAGCTGCCTCGGGCACGCGAAATCGCATTCGTCGTTCTTCGTGAAACAAGTAGCGAAAACGGGGCGGCGTATCTTATGGAAAAAAACGAGGAAGGCAAAAATAAAAATAAAAATCAAAAACTGTAACTCGGCGCCAATTTCGTACTTTGTTAAACAAAGTAAATTTCCAAAAAGTAGGAAATTAGTTACTATAGTGAAATACCACAATAGTTAGCGTTTTACAAATGCCGATCCAAGCAGGAATAGGAAAATTTTCTCAAAAATGTGAAAAAAAAAAAGAAGAAAGAAAACAAAGTTTGAGAAAAAAAATGAAAGTGAGCCCGCAGAATCCATATAAAAACCATGAAAAATTTGGTGAAGAGCGAAAAAAAAAGCTTAACTCTGCAAAAAGTTTTTTAATTTCCCCACCAAAACGACTTTCTACATCTGCCACTGGTATTTTGGGTCGTAACTGAAGATTGCATCAAATTTACACGCGTCGACCTAAAACAATAATTTTGAAACCCACGACCTACCCCTTTTGGAAATCGAAACTGAAATAAACGATGCGATGCGTGAGTACCGTCCAACGGATTTCCACCACAATTAGTAGCATTTAACAATAAATTTGTATCCGATTTTGTCCGAAATCAAGCATTAATTATAGCTTCCAAAATAAATAGCAAAAATAGGCGCCAGAAATAGTCCGATTGATCCGAACCAAAATAATATATATATAGGTTAGATTTTTGGTGGCCTGGTGCTGGAATGGCAATTTCAGACTGAACATAATTGATAAACTTGAAACACTTTGACAAAATTACAGTACACTTTTAACAATTTCAAAGTAACAGTAACGTGCGTGTAAGTTATTACAAATTATTATTTCTGGTTTGACATTTGCAGACTCGGAAGATTAGTCCGTTAACGTTACCACTAAATTTGAATTAAGTTAATAGCGAATTAGGTAGTGGATGAATATGAGATGGCCGTTACGGGATGACGTCATAACTGACCCATATCTCGACCGATGATCCTACTCTAATTATTTGAGTTGTACAAAGTGGCTCTAAATGATTATAGAAGTTTATCTGGAAGTTGATAGTAAGTATGTTAGCAAATCTTACAAACGTTTTTGAAGATCATTGACGAGTATGGCGTGTGTCTGGAATGTGGATTCGAGTGAGATAGTGATAGAATAATGTGCAGGTACGTTCGTTTGCGGCGCCACGTGATTCAATGGAATGTGTTATACAAAGTGGGCGAAAGTTTATTGTTGTGACGATAATTGTACGAATATGAGAGATATCGAGTTGAAATATATTGTTATAAGTACTAACGTTGGTAAAAAATACCGTAAACTGTACTTTGATACGAGGCCAGTTTTGAGGGGAGATTTGGGGGTATAATTCCCCTAGCTAAAAAAAAAAGTCAATTTAAAACGTAATTATTCGATTTTGCAAATTTTACCTCTATCAAATGGGTAAAAAATTGTAAACCATCCTCGTAAAAATTCACGAATATTATAAAATGTGGTTCAATCCCCTTCCCCAAGTAGCGATCCCGAAACTGGGTCAGTTTGGTAACCAGAAAAGGTAATGTACTTATATCGTCATCATTAATCATTATAATAAAATAGCAAGGTGGCTTTGTTTACAAAAATTTCACCTCAGTTACGCATTCCATGCAAATTCATTGGGACAGCATGTTTTTTCAGTCGTATGTTTCAATCCGTATTTCCAGTATTAAAGGTCCACGCGTGTAAATACCTTTTCAACTTAAAATTTCATTCTGTGCTGCCAGTATAAAAATTTAATACTTGCAAAACGCATTTCTGTTTGTGTTGTGATTTGTAAACAATTGCGAATGGTTTTGTTTAAAGCGAGGCTTATTCAGTTTAATGTTTGCTTTATTAAGCTTAAGAGTTTAGTTTAGGATTAATTTTTATTTAGAATGTACGACTCATTCAGTTTCATCCTCACCTTCTTACGACATCTATCATCCTATATGAAAGTTACGAATGAAAGTAATTTAAATTCTCAGAGACGGTTTAGTTCAATGTAGTTTAGAGGTCGGCAGTTCGAGACTAATTTTTTCTTACATCGTGGCTTATTACATTTAGTCCTAATAAATTATAAATTGAATTTGCTTCATCGTCATCAGTCATTAAGGACAAGGGTATTGAGAGACAATGCTTACCATCGTGCTCGGCACTAAATATTTTTTAAATAGAATACGAATAGCGTGCATTTTTTACACAGTGATGCACAATGCTCAAAGTTCAATGTTCACGTTGCGTTTGTAATACGATGTATGGCTATTATGTCAGTTGAAGCTCCCCTCACCATACATTAGATGCTAATTCTGAATTCAGACCATTTCCTAACAAATTTTTATGACCAATGTTGAAGATCAATACGTAAGGAAATATGGTAACTTCTGGTCCTAGAAGCAGGCCTGAGAAGATCTAATTGTTAGACTGCTTATTAATGCTCCCTGATAATACATTTAGAGCTATATTCAGACCATTTCCTGACAAAAAATTTTATGACAAATGTTTATAATTATTCAAACACGAATACTCATGAAACACGAACTTACCTGGTCCTTTGGAGACACTTTTAAGCTGTTAACATTTAGCAGAGAACTTCGTTTGTAAGCTGCGACTCACAAAGGTTCGTTTGGCTTATTTTTAACTTGAAATTTGGAAACTTCAGCTAAACATGGTTACTCTTGGTCCTTGGGAGAGGCCTAAAAAATTGAGGATTTCGCATCTAGTAACGACGAATTAGGTGCTAAATTCAGACTGTTTCCCAACATACATTTGCGACAAATGTTTATACACCATAACACCTTGAAACTTGACCTCCATATAGATGCGTTAAAACTTTTTTACATGAAATTGAACACGACGTATTATACGCAACAAGCATAACCAAAGTCAGCTATCTCGTGAAATTCTTCGAAACATTTCTGCCATTTATTATATTTAGTTCTTAAAATTCTCATACACATTTTCTGTCTGAAATCATTCGATTTAACTAACCATTTACACAAAATACTAAATTTCTCACCTTGATAAGTTCAACTAAAATAAAATTGGCGGTAACGAAAAAATTTTAGACGATTATCAAAGGTGTCAAACTGTAAAAACTGGTGGAGAGGAGTTGATAGCTAGGAATCCATATCAGTCGAATTGTCAAGTTAACAAACTTTCACGATCGTGTTGATAAAATGGTAAACAATCCTCAACCACTCTTACCGACTATCAACTCAGTTCGCGGTCGCACCTCTGCAGCGATAGTGACTCCAACAGTTTTTAGCCTTTAGTATTTTATAATAAGTAGCGACAGAGATAGCGACATAATATAGGCTGCGGTATGTTGGGGTGAGAGACCAAAGTTGGAGTAGAGGTACGTTAACATTCGCATGCGAATGTTGAAGAAAAAGGATTTCAATTCGTAAAGGCCTTTTGCAACGTTCGTCAACGTAGATGATGGTGTAAGTACGTCGTCGTTGACGCAATTTTGGACTTTCACCCCAACACGAGTTCGTTAGCCGTACACATTAACGATGAATTTGAATTTTTGGCGGTAAAATTTTCTTTCGGCAATGAAACGAAAGACGCGCTCGCACGCGCGACCGCAGCTCGCTTCAGAAGAATGCGAATCAATTGTTAGAGGTTGAAGTACCGCGCAGGTACGTCGAATTTCATGGAGAACCTAATGGGTGCTGAATTAGTGAGCTGCGGCTGCGTCGCGGTTCGCATACGAGGCGAATAGGCGATGGATGGTCGTCTCGAGTCGGCAGCGCAGCTAAACAGTTAGGTACCTGCCTACCTGTTTGTGTCAGGTACCCACTTATTTTTGGATGGTTGTCAGCCCGCGTACGCAGGGCTGTAGAATATTCGCGCCTCGAATGAGACGTCAAACGAACAAACGAACAAACGAACGACACCGCAGGCACCCCACGAATGCGAATCCGTAAAGCCTGCAGGTGCCTGCAGCGATTGTTTGGTGCCGTGAAACGTTCGACCTTTGAATAGGACGCACCTCGTCAACGCTTGGCACATTTTCGCGCGTTCCCACGACGATTATCTTTGTCGCGCTCACGCACGCGCATCCACGCACCGCACTCCAAGTCGCGTCGCGTCGTTGGCAAAAGCGGCCCATATAACGACCCTATTTTTGCGAACGCAGAATCCGTCGCACGTCACTCGTGAAAAATGACTTTTGCTTTTTTCCTTTGTTTCTTTCACTTTTTCCTATCCTTCTTCTTCTTCTTCCTCTTCTCGTATTTTTACGACGAAATTAGTCGAATTACGGCCGACACCCTGGGGCGCGCGCCTTTCACCTCAAGTCGTCGTTTCGTTCGCCACCGCAGCAGGTCCTTTGCCTTCGTGCAGCGACGACGACGACGACGACGACGACGACGATATTCGTCCAGCGCGCACAACAACCACAAAAGAGCAACCCGCGGACGCGACGATCAACGCTTTTCAACGCTTTTCAACGCTTTTCAGCGCCTTTCAGCGCCTCTCTGAATTGTGACGCTATGACCGCCGAATACGAATGGACGCCGATGGTTTTCGCACTCATAAATGCTCGAAATTTTACGACCCAAGCTACCGATGCAGCTGCGTACGCAAAAACGCGTCCGTATGCGACGCGATCTGACATTCAGGCGACGTCCGATACCACTTTCTGCTTCCATCCCAGCCGACTACCACTACCACTATCACCACCGCTACCACCACACCTCCACCTTCACCTTCACCTCCACCTTCACCTTCACGTCCACCTCCGTGTCCACCACCGCCACCGCCACCGCCACCGCCGACGACGAAAATCTTTCGACCCGTCAACGTCGACCTTGGAAACGCGGGATGGAAAAACGCCGCAACCCTAAGAAAGACGTACTTAGTCGGGGCCGGGTGCGCCAAGGAATGTTGGACCGCAGCCGTCCTCAACCGTAAACCATAACCAGGGCTTCGACCTTGCCCCCAACCGAACCTGCTCCCACCTATCCGCGAAGACGGACAACCATCGTCCTTAAATTTTATTTCCAGCCGGGAGCGCCAATTTTTGGACGAAGCGGCGGACGGTGCTGGCGGCGCCGTTTGCCGCTTCGCAACGCTCCTAAAAATCGTAGCCCGTTTCCGTATGCGCTGTTTGAACGTTCGAGCCGAAGTTTTGAGTCGCGAATCTCGGCTGTTGCGAGTTTTGAGCCGCACATGCTCCGCACTCACGTCTCGCGTTTTCATCTCACCTCCACAATTATTTTAACAAGTTTTCAGAAGACGAAGGAGCTACTGCATCCACTCGGAAAGTCCACGTCCCAAGTTTGAACCAGGGTCTGCGACAACGGACACCAATCGTTTTATTTCTCGGGGGCAGGGTCGTTTTTCGATCTCGCCCGCCACAACGTTTCACACGATGCGAATCACTTCTGGTGCGCATTAATGGTGACTTAC
>WOFM01001991.1:0-18310 GCA_011428145.1 Ericerus pela
AAACTCCAGTTATATTTCTATTAATATTCTACTATTTAAAAATATTTAACATTAATTAATTTTTAAATTTTATTTTGAAAACGAGAATTTACAAATTTTTGAAAAATAAAAATTTTAATTTTCTATCATCATGCTAGTTTACTCGCTGCTTGTTTACTCGCTGCTAGTTTACTAGCTTCTTTTAATGAAAATGAAAAAGTACAGTTATAATTTTATTAATTTTTTACCATCACGTTAGTTTACTCGCTGCTTGTTTACTTGCTGCTAGTTTACTAGCTTCATTTAATGAAAATGAAAAAGTACAGTTATATTTTATCAATTTTCTACCATCGCGCTTTTACTCGCAGCTTGTTTACTAGCTACTTATAATGAAAAAAAAAAACTCTAGTTATACTTCTATAAATATTCTACTATTTACAAATATTTAACATAAATTAATTTTCAAATTTTATATTGAAAACCAGAATTTACAAATTTTTGAAAAAAAAAAATTTTAATTTTTTACCATCACGCTAGTTTAATTGCTGCTTGTTTACTAGATTCTTTTAAAGAAAATGAAAAAGTCCAGTTAATTTTCTATTAATATTCTACTATTTAAATATATTTAACATAAATTCATTTTCAATTTTTATATTGAAAACCAGAATTTACAAATTTTGAAAAACAAAAATTTTAATTTTCTCTCATCATGCTAGCTTACTCGCTGCTTGTTTACTCGCTGCTAGTTTACTAGCAGCTTTTAATGAAAATGAAAAAGTACAGTTATAATTTCATAAATTTTCTACCATCACGCTAGTTTACTCGCTGCTTGTTACTCGCTGCTAGTTTACTAGCTTCTTTAATGAAATGAAAAAGTAGTTATATTTTATTAATTTTCTACCATCACACTAGTTTACTAGCTGCTAGTTTACTCGCTGCTTTTTTACTCGCTGCTATTTAACTAGCTTCTTTTATTGAAAATGCAAAAGTCCAGTTATAATTTTATTAATTTTCTACCATCACGCTAGTTCACTCGCTGCTTGTTTACTTGCTGCTAGTTTACTAGCTTCTTCTAATGAAAATGAAAAAGTACAGTTATAATTTTATTAATTTTCTACCATCACGCTAGTTTACTCGCTGCTTGTTTACTTGCTGCTAGTTTACTAGCTTCTTTAATGAAAATGAAAAAGTACAGTTATAATTTTATTAATTTTCTACCGTCACGCTAGTTTACTCGCTGCTTGTTTACTTGCTGCTAGTTTACTAGCTTCTTTTATTGAAAATGCAAAAGTCCAGTTATAATTTTATTAATTTTCTACCATCACGCTAGTTCACTCGCTGCTTGTTTACTAGCTGCTAGTTCACTAACTTCTTCTAATGAAAATGAAAAAGTACAGTTATATTTTTATTAATTTTTTACCATCCCGCTAGTTTACTCGCTGCTTGTTTACTAGCTTCTTTTAAAGAAAATGAAAAAGTCCAGTTAATTTTCTATTAATATTCTACTATTTAAATATATTTAACATAAATTCATTTTCAATTTTTATTTTGAAAACCAGAATTTACAAATTTTTAAAAAACAAAAATTTTAATTTTCCACTTTCACGCTAGTTTACTCGCTGCTTGTTTACTCGCTGCTAGCTTACTAGCAGCTTTTAATGAAAATGAAAAAGTACAGTTATTTTTTATTAATTTTCTACCATCACGCTAGTTTACTCGCTGCTTGTTACTCGCTGCTAGTTTACTAGCAGCTTTTAATGAAACGAAAAAGTACAGTTATATTTTTATTAATTTTCTACCATCACGCTAGTTACTCGCTGCTTGTTTACTCGCTGCTAGTTTACTAGCTTTTCTAATGAAAACGAAAAATCCAGTTATATTTTTATTAATTTTCTACCATCACGCTAGTTTACTCGATGCTAGTTTACTCGCTGCTTGTTACTAGCTTCTGCTAATGAAACCAAAAAGTCCAGTTATATATCTATTAATATTCTACTATTTAAAAATATTTAACATTAATTAATTTTTAAATTTTATTTTGAAAACCAGAATTTATGAATTTTTGAAAAACAAAAATTTTAATTTTCTATCATCATGCTTGTTTACTCACTGCTAGTTTACTAGCTTTTCTAATGAAAATGAAAAAGTACAGTTATATTTTATTAATTTTCTACCATTACCCTAGTTTACTCGCTGCTTGTTTACTTGCTGCTAGTTTACTAGCTTCTTTATAATGAAAAAAAAGTACAGTTATATTTTATTAATTTTCTACCATCACGCTGGTTTACTCGCTGCTAGTTTACTAGCTGCTTTAATGAAAATGAAAAAGTACAGTTATATTTCATTAATTTTCTACCATACGCTAGTTTATCGCTGCTTGTTTACTCGCTGCTAGTTTACTAGCTTCTTTCAAAAAAAAAACTCCAGTTATATTTCTATTAATATTCTACTATTTAAAATATTTAACATTAATTAATTTTTAAATTTTATTTTGAAAATGAGAATTTACAAATTTTTGAAAAATAAAATTTTAATTTTCTATCATCATGCTAGTTTACTCGCTGCTTGTTTACTCGCTGCTAGTTTACTAGCTTCTTTTAATGAAAATGAAAAAGTACAGTTATAATTTTATTAATTTTCTACCATCACGTTAGTTACTCGCTGCTTGTTTACTTGCTGCTAGTTTACTAGCTTCTTCTAATGAAAATGAAAAAGTACAGTTATAATTTATTAATTTTCTACCATCACGCTAGTTTACTCGCTGCTTGTTTACTTGCTGAGTTTACTAGCTTCTTTAATGAAAATGAAAAAGTACAGTTATAATTTTATTAATTTTCTACAGTCACGCTAGTTTACTTGCTGCTAGTTTACTAGCTTCTTTTATTGAAAATGCAAAAGTCCAGTTATAATTTTATTAATTTTCTACCATCACGCTAGTTCACTCGCTGCTTGTTTACTTGCTGCTAGTTTACTAACTTCTTCTAATGTAAATGAAAAAGTACAGTTATATTTTTATTAATTTTTTACCATCCCGCTAGTTTACTCGCTGCTTGTTTACTAGCTTCTTTTAAAGAAAATGAAAAAGTCCAGTTAATTTTCTATTAATATTCTACTATTTAAATATATTTAACATAAATTCATTTTCAATTTTTATTTTGAAAACCAGAATTTACAAATTTTTAAAAAAAAAAATTTTAATTTTCCACTTTCACGCTAGTTTACTCGCTGCTTGTTTACTCGCTGCTAGTTTACTAGAAGCTTTTAATGAAAATGAAAAAGTACAGTTATATTTTATTAATTTTCTACCATCACGCTAGTTACTCGCTGCTTGTATACTCGCTGCTAGTTTACTAGCTTCTTCTAATGAAAACGAAAAATCCAGTTATATTTTATTAATTTTTTACCATCACGCTAGTTTACTCGCTGCTAATTTACTAGCTTCTTTTAATGAAAATGAAAAAGTACAGTTATATTTTTATTAATTTTCTACCATCACGCTAGTTTACTCGATGCTAGTTTACTCGATGCTTGTTTCCTAGCTTCTCCTATTAAAAACCAAAAAGTCCAGTTATATTTCTATTAATATTCTACTATTTAAAAATATTTAACATTAATTAATTTTTAAATTTTATTTTGAAAACCAGAATTTACAAATTTTTGAAAAACAAAAATTTTAATTTTCTATCATCATGCTAGTTTACTCGCTGCTTGTTTACTCGCTGCTAGTTAACTAGCTTCTTTTATGAAAATGCAAAAGTCCATTTATTTTATTAATTTCTACCATCACGCTAGTTCACTCGCTGCTTGTTTACTTGCTGCTAGTTTACTAGCTCTTCTAATGAAAATGAAAAGTACAGTTATAATTTTATTAATTTTCTACCATCACGCTAGTTCACTCGCTGCTTGTTTACTTCCTGCTAGTTTACTAACTTCTTCTAATAAAAATGAAAAAGTACAGTTATTTTTTATTAATTTTTACCATCCCGCTAGTTTACTCGCTGCTTGTTTACTAGCTTCTTTTAAAGAAAATGAAAAAGTCCAGTTATCTTTCTATTAATATTCTACTATTTAAATATATTTAACATAAATTCATTTTCAATTTTTATTTTGAAAACCAGAATTTACAAATTTTTAAAAAACAAAAATTTTAATTTTCCACTTTCACGCTAGTTTACTTGCTGCTTGTTTACTCGCTGCTAGTTTACTAGCAGCTTTTAATGAAATGAAAAAGTAGAGTTATATTTTTATTAATTTTCTACCATCACGCTAGTTTACCTCGCTGCTTGTTTACTCGATGCTTGGTTACTAGCTTCTCCTATTAAAACCAAAAAGTCCAGTTATATTTCTATTAATATTCTACTATTTAAAAATATTTAACATTAATTAATTTTTAAATTTTATTTTGAAAACCAGAATTTACAAATTTTTGAAAACAAAAATTTAATTTTCTATCATCATGCTAGTTTACTCGCTGCTTGTTTACTCGCCTGCTTGTTTACTTGCTGCTAGTTTACTAGCTTCTTTTAATGAAAATGAAAAAGTACAGTTATATTTTTATTAATTTTCTACCATCACGCTAGTTTACTCGATGCTAGTTTACTCGATGCTTGTTTACTAGCTTCTCCTATTAAAAACCAAAAGTCCAGTTATATTTCTATTAATATTCTACTATTTAAAAATATTTAACATTAATTAATTTTAAATTTTATTTTGAAAACCAGAATTTACAAATTTTTGAAAAACAAAAATTTTAATTTTCTATCATCATGCTAGTTTACTCGCTGCTTGTTTACTCGCTGCTAGTTAACTAGCTTCTTTTATTGAAAATGCAAAAGTCCATTTATAATTTTATTAATTTTCTACCATCACGCTAGTTCACTCGCTGCTTGTTTACTTGCTGCTAGTTTACTAGCTTCTTCTAATGAAAATGAAAAAGTACAGTTTATAATTTTATTAATTTTCTACCGTCACGCTAGTTTACCTCGCTGCTTGTTTACTTGCTGCTAGTTTACTAGCTTCTGTTATTGAAAATGCAAAAGTCCAGGTATAATTTTATTAATTTTCTACCATCACGCTAGTTCACTCGCTGCTTGTTTACTTCCTGCTAGTTTACTAACTTCTTCTAATAAAAATGAAAAAGTACAGTTATATTTTTATTAATTTTTTACCATCCCGCTAGTTTACTCGCTGCTTGTTTACTAGCTTCTTTTAAAGAAAATGAAAAAGTCCAGTTAATTTTCTATTAATATTCTACTATTTAAATATATTTAACATAAATTCATTTTCAATTTTATTTTGAAAACCAGAATTTACAAATTTTTAAAAACAAAAATTTTAATTTTCCACTTTCACTCTAGTTTACTCGCTGCTTGTTTACTCGCTGCTAGTTTACTAGCAGCTTTTAATGAAAATGAAAAAGTACAGTTATATTTTTATTAATTTTCTACCATCACGCTAGTTTACTCGCTGCTTGTTTACTCGCTGCTAGTTTACTAGCTTCTTCTAATGAAAACGAAAAAATCCAGTTATATTTTTATTAATTTTTTACCATCACGCTAGTTTACTCGCTGCTAATTTACTAGCTTTTTTTAATGAAAACGAAAAAGTACAGTTATATTTATTAATTTTCTACCATCACGCTACTTTACTCGATGCTAGTTTACTCGATGCTTGTTTACTCGCTGCTTGTTTACTGCTGCTAGTTTACTAGCTTCTTTTAATGAAAATGAAAAGTACAGTTATATTTTTATACATTTTCTATCCATCACGCTAGTTTTACTCGCTGCTAGTTTATTAGCTGCTTTTAATGAAAATGAAATGTACAGTTATAATTTCATAAATTTTCTACCATCACGCTAGTTTACTCGCTGCTTGTTTACTCGCTGCTGGTTTACTAGCTTCTTTTAATGAAATTGAAAAAGTACAGTTATATTTTTATTAATTTTCTACCATCACACTAGTTTACTCGCTACTTGTTTACTAGCTTCTTTAAAGAACTGAAAAAGTACAGTTATATTTTTATTAATTTTCTACCATCACACTAGTTTACTAGCTGCTAGTTTACTCGCTGCTTTTTTACTCGCTGCTTTTTTACTCGCGCTATTTAACTAGCTTCTTATATTGAAAATGCAAAAGTCCAGTTATAATTTATTATTTTCTACCATCACGCTAGTTCACTCGCTGCTTATTTACTTGCTGCTAGTTTACTAGCTTCCTCTAATGAAAATGAAAAGTACAGTTATATTTTTATTAATTTTTACCATCCGGCTAGTTTACTCGCTGCTTGTTTACTAGCTTCTTTTAAAGAAAATGAAAAAGTCCAGTTAATTTCTATTAATATTCTACTATTTAAATATATTTAACATTAAATTCATTTTCAATTTTTATTTGAAAACCAGAATTTACAAATTTTTAAAAAACAAAAATTTTTAATTTTCCAATTTCACGCTAGTTTACTTGCTGCTTGTTTACTCGCTGCTAGTTTACTAGCAGCTTTTAATGAAATGAAAAGTAGAGTTATATTTTTATTAATTTTCTACCATCACGCTAGTTTACTCGCTGCTTGTTTACTCGATGCTTGTTTACTAGCTTCTCCTATTAAAAACCAAAAAGTCCAGTTATATTTCTATTAATATTCTACTATTTAAAAATATTTAACATTAATTAATTTTTAAATTTTATTTTGAAAACCAGAATTTACAAATTTTTGAAAAACAAAAATTTTAATTTTCTATCATCATGCTAGTTTACTCGCTGCTTGTTTACTCGCTGCTAGTTAACTAGCTTCTTTTATTGAAAATGCAAAATTCCATTTATAATTTTATTAATTTTCTACCATCACGCTAGTTCACTCGCTGCTTGTTTACTTGCTGCTAGTTTACTAGCTTCTTCTAATGAAAATGAAAAAGTACAGTTATAATTTTATTAATTTTCTACCGTCACGCTAGTTTACTCGCTGCTTGTTTACTTGCTGCTAGTTTACTAGCTTCTGTTATTGAAAATGCAAAAGTCCAGGTATAATTTTATTAATTTTCTACCATCACGCTAGTTCACTCGCTGCTTGTTTACTTCCTGCTAGTTTACTAACTTCTTCTAATAAAAATGAAAAAGTACAGTTATATTTTATTAATTTTTTACCATCCCGCTAGTTTACTCGCTGCTTGTTTACTAGCTTCTTTTAAAGAAAATGAAAAGTCCAGTTAATTTTCTATTAATATTCTACTATTTAAATATATTTAACATAAATTCATTTTCAATTTTATTTTGAAAACCAGAATTACAAATTTTTAAAAAACAAAAAATTTTAATTTTCCACTTTCACTCTAGTTTACTCGCTGCTTGTTTACTCGCTGCTAGTTTACTAGCAGCTTTTAATGAAAATGAAAAAGTACAGTTATATTTTATTAATTTTCTACCATCACGCTAGTTTACTCGCTGCTTGTTTACTCGCTGCTAGTTTACTAGCTTCTTCTAATGAAAACGAAAAAATCCAGTTATATTTTTATTAATTTTTTACCATCACGCTAGTTTACTCGCTGCTAATTTACTAGCTTTTTTTAATGAAAACGAAAAAGTACAGTTATATTTTATTAATTTTCTACCATCACGCTACTTTACTCGATGCTAGTTTACTCGATGCTTGTTTACCTCGCTGCTTGTTTACTTGCTGCTAGTTTACTAGCTTCTTTTAATGAAAATGAAAAGTACAGTTATATTTTTATACATTTTCTATCCATCACGCTAGTTTACTCGCTGCTAGTTTATTAGCTGCTTTTAATGAAAATGAAATGTAGAGTTATAATTTCATAAATTTTCTACCATCACGCTAGTTTACTCGCTGCTTGTTTACTCGCTGCTGGTTTACTAGCTTCTTTTAATGAAATTGAAAAAGTACAGTTATATTTTTATTAATTTTCTACCATCACACTAGTTTCTACTCGCTACTTGTTTACTAGCTTCTTTTAAAGAAACTGAAAAAGTACAGTTATATTTTTATTAATTTTCTACCATCACACTAGTTTACTAGCTGCTAGTTTACTCGCTGCTTTTTTACTCGCTGCTATTTAACTAGCTTCTTATATTGAAAATGCAAAAGTCCAGTTATAATTTTATTAATTTTCTACCATCACGCTAGTTGACTCGCTGCTTATTTACTTGCTGCTAGTTTACTAGCTTCCTCTAATGAAAATGAAAAAGTACAGTTATATTTTATTAATTTTTTACCATCGGCTAGTTTACTCGCTGCTTGTTTACTAGCTTCTTTTAAGAAAATGAAAAAGTCCAGTTAATTACTATAATATTCTACTATTTAAATATATTTAACATAAATTCATTTTCAATTTTTATTTTGAAAACCAGAATTTACAAATTTTTAAAAACAAAAATTTTAATTTTCCACTTTCACGCTAGTTTACTCGCTGCTTGCTTACTCGCTGTTAGTTTACTAGCAGCTTTAATGAAAATGAAAAAGTACAGTTATATTTTTATTAATTTTCTACCATCACGCTAGTTTACTCGCTGCTTGTTTACTCGCTGCTAGTTTACTAGCAGCTTTTAATGAAACGAAAAAGTACAGTTTTTATTTTTATTAATTTTCTACCATCACGCTAGTTTACTCGCTGCTTGTTTACTCGCTGCTAGTTTACTAGCTTATTCTAATGAAACGAAAAAATCCAGTTATATTTTATTAATTTCTACCATCACGCTAGTTTACTCGATGCTAGTTTACTCGCTGCTTGTTTACTAACTTCTGCTAATGAAAACCAAAAAGTCCAGTTATATATCTATTAATATTCTACTATTTTAAAAATATTTAACATTAATTAATTTTTAAATTTTATTTTGAAAACCAGAATTTATGAATTTTTGAAAACAAAAATTTTAATTTCTATCATCATGCTAGTTTACTCGCTGCTAGTTGACTATCTTCTCTTATTGAAAATGCAAAAAGTCCAGTTATAATTTATTAATTTTCTACCATCACGCTAGTTCACCGCTCCTTGTTTACTCACTGCTAGTTTACTAGCTTCTTTCTAATGAAAATGAAAAGTACAGTTATAATTTTATTAATTTTCTACCATTACCCTAGTTTACCTCGCTGCTTGTTTACTTGCTGCTAGTTACTAGCTTTCTTTTAATGAAAACGAAAAAGTACAGTTATATTTTTATTAATTTTCTACCATCTCGCTGATTTACTCGCTGCTAGTTTACTAGCTGCTTTAATGAAAATGAAAATGTACAGTTATAATTTCATTAATTTTTCTACCATCACGCTAGTTTTACTCGCTGCTTGTTTACTCGCTGCTAGTTTACTAGCTTCTTTCAAGGGAAAACAAAAAAACTCCAGTTATATTTCTATTATATATTCTACTATTTAAAAATATTTAACATTAATTAATTTTTAAATTTATTTGAAAATGAGAATTTACAAATTTTTGAAAATAAAAATTTTAATTTTCTATCATCATGCTAGTTTACTCGCTGCTTGTTTACTCGCTGCTAGTTTACTAGCTTCTTTTAATGAAAATGAAAAAGTACAGTTATAATTTTATAATTTTCTACCATCACGTTAGTTTACCTCGCTGCTTGTTTACTTGCTGCTAGTTTACTAGCTTCATTTAATGAAAATGAAAAAGTACAGTTATATTTTTATCAATTTTCTACCATCGCGCTAGTTTACCTCGCAGCTTGTTTACTAGCTACTTATAATGAAAAAAAAAAACTCTAGTTATACTTCTATAAATATTCTACTATTTACAAATATTAACATAAATTAATTTTTCTAATTTTATATTGAAAACCAGAATTTAAAAATTTTTGAAAAACTAAAATTTTAATTTTCTACCATCATGCTAGCTTACTCGCTGCTTGTTTACTCGCTGCTAGTTTACTAGCAGCTTTTAATGAAAATGAAAAAGTACAGTTATAATTTCATAAATTTTCTACCATCACGCTAGTTTACCTCGCTGCTTGTTTACTCGCTGCTAGTTTACTAGCTTCTTTAATGAAATGAAAAGTAGTTATATTTTTATTAATTTTCTACCATCACACTAGTTTACTAGCTGCTAGTTTACCTCGCTGCTTTTTTACTCGCTGCTATTTAACTAGCTTCTTATATTGAAAATGCAAAAGTCCAGTTATAATTTTATTAATTTCTACCATCTACGCTAGTTCACTCGCTGCTTGTTTACTTGCTGCTAGTTTACTAGCTTCTTCTAATGAAAATGAAAAAGTACAGTTATAATTTTATTAATTTTCTACCATCACGCTAGTTTACTCGCTGCTTGTTTACTTGCTGCTAGTTTACTAGCTTCTTTTAATGAAAATGAAAAAGTACAGTTATAATTTTATTAATTTTCTACCGTCACGCTAGTTTAACTCGCTGCTTGTTTACTTGCTGCTAGTTTACTAGCTTCTTTTATTGAAATGCAAAAGTCCAGTTATAATTTTATTAATTTTCTACCATCACGCTAGTTCACTCGCTGCTTGTTTACTAGCTGCTAGTTCACTAACTTCTTCTAATGAAAATGAAAAAGTACAGTTATATTTTTATTAATTTTTTACCATCCCGCTAGTTTACTCGCTGCTTGTTTACTAGCTTCTTTTTAAAGAAAATTGAAAAAGTCCAGTTTGATTTTCTATTAATATTCTACTATTTTAAATATATTTAACATAAATTCATTTTCAATTTTTATTTTGAAAACCAGAATTTACAATTTTTAAAAAACAAAATTTTAATTTTCCCACTTTCACGCTAGTTTACTCGCTGCTTGTTTACTCGCTGCTAGCTTACTAGCAGCTTTAATGAAAATGAAAAAGTACAGTATTTTTTTATTAATTTCTACCATCACGCTAGTTTTACTCGCTGCTGTGTTTACTCGCTGCTAGTTTACTAGCAGCTTTAATGAAAACGAAAAAGTACAGTTTATATTTTATTAATTTTTCTACCATCACGCTAGTTACTCGCTGCTTGTTTACTCGCTGCTAGTTTTACTAGCTTATTCTAATGAAAACGAAAAAATCCAGTTATATTTTTATTTAATTTCTACCATCACGCTAGTTTTAACCTCGATGCTAGTTTACTCGCTGCTTGTTTACTAGCTTCTGCTAATGAAAACCAAAAAGTCCAGTTATATATCTATTAATATTCTACTATTAAAAATATTTAACATTAATTAATTTTTAAATTTTATTTTGAAAAACCAGAATTTATGAATTTTTGAAAAACAAAAATTTTAATTTTCTATCATCATGCTTGTTTACTCACTGCTAGTTTACGAGCTTCTTCTAATGAAAATGAAAAAGTACAGTTATAATTTATTAATTTTCTACCATTACCCTAGTTTACTCGCTGCTTGTTTACTTGCTGCTAGTTACTAGCTTCTTTTAATGAAAACGAAAAAGTACAGTTATATTTTTATTAATTTCTTTCTACCATCAACGCTGGTTTACTCGCTGCAGTTTACTAGCTGCTTTTAATGAAAATGAAAAAGTACAGTTATAATTTCATTAATTTTCTACATCACGCTAGTTTACTCGCTGCTTGTTTACTCGCTGCTAGTTTACTAGCTTCTTTTAATGGAAAACGAAAAAGTCCAGTTATCTTTCTTTTATTATTCTACTATTTCAAAATATTTAACATTATTTGATTTTCAAATTTTATTTTGAAAATGAGAATTTACAAATTTGTTGAAAAATAAAAATTTTAATTTTCCTATCATCATGCTAGTTACTACTCGCTGCTTGTTTACTCGCTGCTAGTTTACTAGCTTCTTTTAATGAAAATGAAAAAGTACAGTTATAATTTTATTAATTTTCTACCATCACTTACGTTAGTTTACCTCGCTGCTTGTTTACTTGCTGCTAGTTTACTAGCTTCATTTAATGAAAATGAAAAGTACAGTTATATTTTTATCAATTTTCTACCATCGCGCTAGTTTACCTCGCAGCTTGTTTACTAGCTACTTATAATGAAAAAAAAAAACTCTAGTTATACTTCTATAATATTCTACTATTTACAAATATTTAACATAAATTAATTTTCAAATTTTATATTGAAAACCAGAATTTTACAAATTTTGAAAAAAAAAAAATTTTAATTTTTTTACCATCACGCTAGTTTAATTGCTGCTTGTTTACTAGATTCTTTTAAAGAAAATGAAAAATTCCAGTTAATTTTCTATTAATATTCTACTATTTAAATATATTTAACATAAATTCATTTTCAATTTTTATATTGAAAACCAGATTACAATTTTTGAAAAACAAAAAATTTAATTTTCTATAATCATGCTAGTTTACTCGCTGCTTGTTTACTCGCTGCTAGTTAACTAGCTTCTTTTATTGAAAATGCAAAAGTCCAGTTATAATTTTATTAATTTCTACCATCACGCTAGTTCACTCGCTGCTTGTTTACTTGCTGCTAGTTTACTAGCTTCTTCTAATGAAAATGAAAAAGTACAGTTATAATTTTATTAATTTTCTACCATCACGCTAGTTTACTCGCTGCTTGTTTACTTGCTGCTAGTTTACTAGCTTCTTTTAATGAAAATGAAAAAGTACAGTTATAATTTTATTAATTTTCTACCATCACGCTAGTTCACTCGCTGCTTGTTTACTTCCTGCTAGTTTACTAACTTCTTCTAATGAAAATGAAAAAGTACAGTTATTTTTTATTAATTTTTTACCATCCCGCTAGTTTACTCGCTGCTTGTTTACTAGCTTCTTTTAAAGAAAATGAAAAGTCCAGTTAATTTTCTATTAATATTCTACTATTTAAATATATTTAACATAAATTCATTTTCAATTTTTATTTTGAAAACCAGAATTTACAAATTTTTAAAAAACAAAAATTTTGATTTTCCACTTTCACGCTAGTTTACTCGCTGCTTGTTTACTCGCTGCTAGTTTACTAGCAGCTTTTAATGAAAATGAAAAAGTACAGTTATATTTTATTAATTTTCTACCATCACGCTAGTTTACTCGCTGCTTGTATACTCGCTGCTAGTTTACTAGCTTCGTCTAATGAAAACGAAAAAATCCAGTTATATTTTTATTTTTTTACCATCACGCTAGTTTACTCGCTGCTAATTTACTAGCTTCTTTTAATGAAAACGAAAAAGTACAGTTATTTTATTAATTTTCTACCATCACGCTAGTTTACTCGATGCTAGTTTACTCGATGCTTGTTTACTAGCTTCTCCTATTAAAACCAAAAAGTCCAGTTATATTCTATTATATTCTACTATTTAAAAATATTTAACATTAATTAATTTTTAAATTTATTTTTGAAAACCAGAATTTACAAATTTTTGAAAAACAAAAATTTTAATTTTCTATCATCATGCTAGTTTACTCGCTGCTTGTTTACTTGCTGCTAGTTAACTAGCTTCTTTTATTGAAAATGCAAAAGTCCATTTATAATTTTATTAATTTTCTACCATCACGCTAGTTCACTCGCTGCTTGTTTACTGCTGCTTAGTTTACTAGCTTCTTCTAGTGAAAATGAAAAAGTACAGTTATAATTTATTAATTTTCTACCGTCACGCTAGTTTACTCGCTGCTTGTTTACTTGCTGCTAGTTTACTAGCTTCTGTTATTGAAAATGCAAAAGTCCAGGTATAATTTTATTAATTTTCTACCATCACGCTAGTTCACTGCTTGTTTACTTCCTGCTAGTTTACTAACTTCTAATAAAAATGAAAAAGTACAGTTATATTTTTATTAATTTTTAC
The DNA here is from genome assembly GCA_011428145.1 of Ericerus pela. Lineage (NCBI taxonomy): Eukaryota > Metazoa > Arthropoda > Insecta > Hemiptera > Coccidae > Ericerus > Ericerus pela. Next base: position 13,713 of record WOFM01001991.1, read on the forward strand.
CATCCCGCTAGTTTACTCGCTGCTTGTTTACTAGCTTCTTTAAGAAAATGAAAAAGTCCAGTTAATTTTCTATTAATATTCTACTATTTAAATATATTTAACATAAATTCATTTTCAATTTTTATTTGAAAACCAGAATTTACAAATTTTTAAGAAACAAAAATTTTAATTTTCCACTTTCACGCTAGTTTACTCGCTGCTTGTTTACTCGCTGCTAGTTTACTAGCAGCTTTTAATGAAAATGCAAAAGTCCAGTTATAATTTTATTAATTTTTACCATCACGCTAGTTCACTCGCTGCTTGTTTACTTGCTGCTATTTTACTAGCTTCTTCTAATGAAAATGAAAAAGTACAGTTATAATTTTATTAATTTTCTACCATCACGCTAGTTTACTCGCTGCTTGTTTACTTGCTGCTAGTTTACTAGCTTCTTCTAATGAAAATGAAAAAGTACAGTTATAATTTTAATAATTTTCTACCGTCACGCTAGTTTACTCGCTGCTTGTTTACTTGCTGCTAGTTTACTAGCTTCTTTTATTGAAAATGCAAAAGTACAGTTATATTTTTATTAATTTTTTACCATCCCGCTAGTTTACTCGCTGCTTGTTTACTAGCTTCTTTTAAAGAAAATGAAAAAGTCCAGTTAATTTTCTATTAATATTCTACTATTTAAATATATTTAACATAAATTCATTTTCAATTTTTATTTTGAAAACCCGAATTTACAAATTTTTAAAAAACAAAAATTTTAATTTTCCACTTTCACGCTAGTTTACTCGCTGCTTGTTTACTCGCTGCTAGTTTACTAGCTTCTTCTAATGAAAACGAAAAAATCCAGTTATATTTTTATTAATTTTTTACCATCACGCTAATTTACTCGCTGCTAATTTACTAGCTTTTTTTAAAAACGAAAAAGTACAGTTTTATTAATTTTCTACCATCACGCTACTTTACTCGATGCTAGTTTACTCGATGCTTGTTTACTCGCTGCTTGTTTATTGCTGCTAGTTTACTAGCTTCTCTTAATGAAAATGAAAAAGTACAGTTATATTTTATACATTTTCTATCCATCACGCTAGTTTACTCGCTGCTAGTTTATTAGCTGCTTTAATGAAAATGAAATGTACAGTTTAATTTCATAAATTTTCTACCATCACGCTAGTCGCTTTCGTTTACTCGCTGCTGGTTTACTAGCTTCTTTTAATGAAATTGAAAAAGTACAGTTATATTTTTATTAATTTTCTACCATCACACTAGTTTACTCGCTACTTGTTTACTAGCTTCTTTTAAAGAAACTGAAAAAGTACAGTTAATTTTATTAATTTTCTACCACCACACTAGTTTACTAGCTGCTAGTTTACTCGCTGCTTTTTACTCGCTGCTATTTAACTAGCTTCTTATATTGAAAATGCAAAAGTCCAGTTATAATTTTATTAATTTTCTACCATCACGCTAGTTCACTCGCTGCTTATTTACTTGCTGCTAGTTTACTAGCTTCCTCTAATGAAATGAAAAAGTACAGTTATATTTTATTAATTTTTTACCATCCGGCTAGTTTACTCGCTGCTTGTTTACTAGCTTCTTTTAAAGAAATGAAAAAGTCCAGTTAATTTTCTATTAATATTCTACTATTTAAATATATTTAACATAAATTCATTTTCAATTTTTATTTTGAAAACCAGAATTTACAAATTTTTAAAAAACAAAAATTTTAATTTTCCACTTTCACGCTAGTTTACTCGCTGCTTGTTTACTCGCTGTTAGTTTACTAGCAGCTTTTAATGAAAATGAAAAAGTACAGTTATATTTTTATTAATTTTCTACCATCACGCTAGTTTACTCGCTGCTAGTTTACTAGCAGCTTTTAATGAAAACGAAAAAGTACAGTTATATTTTTATTAATTTTCTACCATCACGCTAGTTTACTCGCTGCTTGTTTACTTGCTGCTAGTTTACTAGCTTATTCTAATGAAAACGAAAAAATCCAGTTATATTTTTATTAATTTTCTACCATCACGCTAGTTTACTCGATGCTAGTTTACTCGCTGCTTGTTTACTAGCTTCTGCTAATGAAAACCAAAAAGTCCAGTTATATATCTATTAATATTCTACTATTTAAAATATTTAACATTAATTAATTTTTAAATTTTATTTTGAAAACCAGAATTTATGTTTTGAAAAATAAAAATTTTAATTTTCTATCATCATGCTAGTTTACTCGCTGCTTGTTTACTCGCTGCTAGTTTACTAGCTTCTTTTAATGAAAATGAAAAAGTACAGTTATAATTTTATTAATTTTCTACCATCACGTTAGTTTACTCGCTGCTTGTTTACTTGCTGCTAGTTTACTAGCTTCATTTAATGAAAATGAAAAAGTACAGTTATATTTTTATCAATTTTCTACCATCGCGCTAGTTTACTCGCAGCTTGTTTACTAGCTACTTATATTGAAAAAAAAAACTCTAGTTATACTTCTAAATATTCTACTATTACAAATATTTAACATAAATTAATTTTCAAATTTTATATTGAAAACCAGAATTTACAAATTTTGAAAAAAAAAATTTTAATTTTTTACCATCACGCTAGTTTAATTCTGCTTGTTTACTAGATTCTTTTAAAGAAAATGAAAAAGTCCAGTTAATTTTCTATTAATATTCTATTTAAATATATTTAACATAAATTCATTTTCAATTTTTATATTGAAAACCAGAATTTACAAATTTTTGAAAAACAAAATTTTAATTTTCTATCATCATGCTAGTTTACTCCCTGCTTGTTTACTCGCTGCTAGTTAACTAGCTTCTTTTATTGAAAATGCAAAAGTCCATTTATAATTTTATTAATTTTCTACCAACACGCTAGTTCACTCGCTGCTTGTTTACTTGCTGCTAGTTTACTAGCTTCTTCTAATGAAATGAAAAAGTACAGTTATAATTTTATTAATTTCTACCGTCACGCTAGTTTACTCGCTGCTTGTTTACTTGCTGCTAGTTTACTAGCTTCTGTTATTGAAAATGCAAAGTCCAGTTATAATTTTATTAATTTTCTACCATCACGCTAGTTCACTCGCTGCTTGTTTACTTCCTGCTAGTTTACTAACTTCTTCTAATGAAAATGAAAAAGTACAGTTATATTTTTATTACTTTTTACCATCCCACTAGTTTACTCGCTGCTGGTTTACTAGCTTCTTTTAAAGAAAATGAAAAAGTCCAGTTTTTCTATTAATATTTACTATTTAAAATATTTAACATAAATTCATTTTTAATTTTTATTTGAAAACCAGAATTTACAAATTTTTAAAAAACAAAAATTTTAATTTTCCACTTTCACGCTAGTTTACTCACTGCTTGTTTACTCGCTGCTAGTTTACTAGCAGCTTTTAATGAAAATGAAAAGTACAGTTATATTTTATTAATTTTCCACCATCACGCTAGTTTAATCTCTGCTTGTTTACTCGCTGCTAGTTTACTAGCTTCTTCTAATGAAAACGAAAAAATCCAGTTATATTTTTATTAATTTTTTACCATCACGCTAGTTTACTCGCTGCTAATTTACTAGCTTTTTTTAATGAAAACGAAAAAGTACAGTTATTTTTATTAATTTTACCATCACGCTACTTTACTCGATGCTAGTTTACTCGATGCTTGTTTACTCGCTGCTTGTTTACTTGCTGCTAGTTTACTAGCTTCTTTTAATGAAAATGAAAAAGTACAGTTATATTATACATTTTCTATCCATCACGCTAGTTTACTCGCTGCTAGTTTACTAGCTGCTTTTAATGAAAATGAAAAAGTACAGTTATAATTTCAAAATTTTCTACCATCACGCTAGTTTACTCGTGCTGTTTACTCGCTGCTTGTTTACTAGCTTCTCCTATTAAAAACCAAAAAGTCCAGTATATCTATTAATATTCTACTATTTAAAAATATTTAACATTATTTGATTTTCAAATTTTATTTTGAAAACCAGAATTTACAAATTTTTGAAAAACAAAAATTTTAATTTTCTATCATCATGCTAGTTTACTCGCTGCTTGTTTACTCGCTGCTAGTTAACTAGCTTCTTTTATTGAAAATGCAAAAGTCCATTTTTAATTTTATTAATTTTCTACCATCACACTAGTTCACTCGCTGCTTGTTTACTTGCTGCTAGTTTACTAGCTTCTTCTAATGAAAATGAAAAAGTACAGTTATAATTTTATTAATTTTCTACCGTCACGCTAGTTTACTCGCTGCTTGTTTACTTGCTGCTAGTTTACTAGCTTCTGTTATTGAAAATGCAAAAGTCCAGGTATCATTTTATTAATTTTCTACCATCACGCTAGTTTACTCGCTGCTTGTTACTCGCTGCTAGTTTACTAGCTTCTTCTAATGAAAACGAAAAAATCCAGTTATTTTTATTAATTTTTTACCATCACGCTAGTTTACTCGCTGCTAATTTACTAGCTTCTTTTAATGAAAACGAAAAAGTACAGTTATATTTTTATAATTTTCTCTACCATCACGCTAGTTTACTCGATGCTAGTTTACTCGATGCTTGTTACTAGCTTCTCCTATTAAAAACCAAAAAGTCCAGTTATATTTCTATTAGTATTC